>JABSMR010014073.1:0-10786 GCA_018902295.1 Dusona sp. PSUC_FEM 10030013 | reverse complement strand
AATAATAGTAATTGAACTTGTTTTAATGATTTATTAAGTTATGATTTACGTACTGTTTATAAATGTACAGAATAAGGATCAAAATAACCACTCCAAGAAGACCTAAAACGGCTCCAAAAATAGCTATAAGAAGAACACTGCTCCCTAGCCAAGCTGGAGCCGCCCGTGCTGCAATTGGTAAGGACGCTGCATTCGGTAAATGCACTATCACTGGTATCATACTGGTACTGTACGGAAAAAAACACAAATAAATAAATTTCAATAAATATTGAAAAAATATATTCTTAAATTTATCGGGTCAAAAATAGTCTTTTTTTTTAACATTTAATTATATAAATGTTATAAACATTTTGCAATAAGTACGAGAAAGAATGTTTTCGAAACGTCAAACAGTGTTTCACTTTATAATAATTTGTTTGTTTTTTTTTTTTTTTTTTTTAATTCGAATTAAAAAACTGTGAGTTTAGTGACTGCTGAAATTTCGGGTAACCGACGAAACTTAAAAAACAATCTTACCGCGGTGGATTTCCGGAATCTGATGCGATGGCAACCAGCCTCGCTAACGTCCCATTAAAATGACCACCTGATCGTAATATCAGCTCACCATTGTCATGTATCTCGAAGGACCTTACAAACACACATTTATAATCATAAAAAAATATTATTATTAAATTATTATTAGGTGGAAATCAAAAGACAAGGACAAAAAATTGATCTTTTTTTTTTAAATTTCATTTATATGACAAATAAGTTTTGTTCAAAATGATGATCACTGAATATAAATTCAGTTGAATCATCATTTTGAACAAAACTTATTTTCATATAAATGAAAATGAAAAATAATGAGACAAATTTTGAATTCTTTGAATTTTGAATTTGAATTTTGATATTTTGCTCTTTTGATTTTCATTCAAGTTCCCGACTGCCAGAAAGTCAGTAAACATGAAGTTATGTCGATTGGAGGGGTTCAGGGTTAATATACTAGTCGAATAAAAAAGTTTCGATGATTTAAAAATAGTTGAGAAATTTTTCCGCGTGATTCGTAAGTATAAAACGGTATATGAATATAAACTTTCTGCTAGTAATAAAATCTTAGTACCGTACCTTGCGTCGGGTCCTCTCAACGACAGTGTAACTCTATCGCCACGATCTCCATCCGCAGCTTCTAGTCTCCCTGTATTACAAGCAATTTAACCATTTTCGTTTCTTCAATTTAATATTTTGTTGCATTTAGAATTGTTTACAACCGCAGATATTCTTTGAATTTCTTTTTTCTAAATCCTACTCACAAAATTGAAACATTTTTACTCACCAACTATCGATCCATCTCTCAACGTACGTGCATGGAATTCGTATCTTGGGTGACGGAATCTTGGCTCCCATTCATTCACATCCTCGACGGAGATATTTACACGCGCTGTGTGATTCTGTGCACAAAAAAAAGTGACGAAAACAAAGTTTAGAGAAAAGTCTATGGTGTTGTTACTTGATACGAAAATTCTATTTATTTTATTTTATTTTTACGAGAAAAAAAATAATCAATGTTCATAAAGTGGAAAATGCGTGGCAATTTAAAGAAGTTGATAGTTACGTGTTTGCCGTCCGTTACATGGACCAAAAAACTGTGCTGAATTCTTCGTTCATAGTCGAGAGTTCCTTTCAAAATCAGCTCGCCAGCGCGGGTGATAGAAAATCGTTCTAAATCTTCCGCTGCACCGACTAGCCAAAATTTGAGATTCTGGAAATTTGTGCATCTAATGAAAATACGTCCCAAATTCGTATGAACTCGAATAAAATTTTGGAGTAAATAAACGATTAAATTCGACTTAGTTGTGAAACATGTTATATTTTTTTATCAAAAACTTACCGGGTCGATCTTATTAACTCCCGCCGTCAGGAGTACACTCCCAGACGGAGTATTTTCAGGTACATTTGCCTCATAATCTTTCAGTACGAACTTCACAGGCAATTGGCTCGCTACGTGCATGAAAAAAAAAATTGCACCTCCGTCAGTAACTTTTACAATTTTTACGTTAAAGATTTGTTGATAAAACTGTAATATTCTTTCTATTAAAATAAATGCACTTTATTTATAAGAAAGATTTGTTACCAGCAGTCGGTTCGATACCCGGAGCACCTTCCTTGGATACTACAACGGTTGCGAGGGCGTATCTGTCTGGATTATCGATTTGTGTTGCCTATGAAAAATGGAAATAATAAATATGAATCTGCAGCTTTTGTATTTCGTTTTATTCTCAATTAAAAAAAAAAACTTGTTAATTTATGCACAAAATACTTTGAATTAATTGAGTTTCGATTAGACACGAATTTCTATATTTTCATGACTGTACAGAAAACTTGCCAGAAAAACAGAAGCAACTAGAAAAAAGGTGAAGTGTATAAATTCATGAAAAAGTGTTGCAAAAGTTTTGAAAAAAACGAGTAAAACAAAATTCGGAACAAAAAAGGAATGCCAAACTTGCCTTAAGTACAACAGTCGCTGGAGTCATCAGCTCATAGTTCAGTAATGACCTCAACATAACAACCTCGGCAGTTTCTGGGTTCAAGTTAAAAAAAGGCAGCACTCCACCTTGGAAAGAGTATCTGACAGGAGCATTAATACCAACGTCTTGATCCACAGCTTGGATTGGGGTTGGTTCTACCCTCAGCACTGTGTTCTGCAAAATAACTATAGTTTAGATTCTGTCTTGAGTATTTTTACGTACTGATAAATCAATCAAATACTTATTTAATTTTTTATAGTATTTTTAATAAATTTTAAGCTGTGACACTTTACGATGTTTTAGTGAGGAAAACAGACTAATTTCGATCATTCGAAATGACTGATTCGATCATTCTTGGGTTTGGATCTGTCACCCTTTTCGAATTTTCGAAAGTGAAAATGATGGCCACCGTTTGACCAATCGGGATATAAATAGTTTTAGTTCACACAGAAAAATGTAAAAAACGGCCTAAAACTTTTTTTAAATTCCGATCGGACAAACAGTGTAAAAAATGTTCACTTTCGAAAATTGCAACTATCTCTCCCACTCATGGTAGCTCAGTTGGTATGACACGTTGCCTCAAAGTCGTAAAAAAAATCCATAATGCACAAACATTGAGAATTGAACAATAATAGAAAATTATTTGATGCTGACGATTGTGAGAACGTCCCTGTAATTTGATAAATACAATGTTTACTCGACATCGCCGCACTTACCTTTTTCGCTTCTTTGGGAACAGTTATTTTATACTGATCGTTAAGAAACGCGGGGTTTTGATCGTCCGCATCGACAACGTTTACGAAAAGCGTAGTCACTGATGACTGCGGCGGATTGCCTTGGTCCTGAATTAAACAGATACGTGTCACTTTACGAATTGAGGAGTTATCGTGTTGACAAATTTTTGCAATTATCTAAAAAAACGACTAAACATGTTCAGATTTGTTTTGAACTCGATAAAATGGACAATTTTGATCGAATCGAATGTAAAGCTTAAAACGTCTTTTCAATAACTCCATTAATAAAAATCAATTAATCACAAGTTTTTACTTATAAATGACTATGAAAGAATGACAAATAAACTCACTTGTGCGCGAATGCCAACAGAGAAATTGCTGAGAGCTTCGTAGTCCAATGGTTTCCTGAGGACGAGGGTTCCTTCCAAAGCATTCACGAAAACAAAATAATCCTGAAATTCAATGGTATTAGTACTTAAGGATGAATTACACATATTTCCATGCCAATCATTTTGTTCCATAAAAAAATCAGCAATTAGCGGTTGGTAAAAAATTTGAAAAAAATTCAATCATTTTGAAGACGTTACGAACATTGATATGCAATAATAAAATTATTGAAAAATTATTAACAAAATGGTACTATTCAATCGACAGGTAATAAGGAATGTGAAAATATATTCCATGCACAGGAATAAGGAGCAGTGCAGAAGTTCACATACGAACTTCTTCACTCATAATACGAAGATAAACACATCAATGTAATTTTATAGATCGGTTATGTAGACTGTAAACCCAACATATAAAATGTTCCTTTAAGGAGCTCTATCAGTTGCGTGAGTGCGAGAGAGACAGCTGAAAAGCAGATTGACATTTTTCTCGGAGACTCGGTTGGATTTTTACCGACCACGAGACTGATAGATCGCCTTAATTCCGTATATGCTAAACTAAGACACGATTTACCTCCATGGAAACTTTTTCGTTATCAATAAAGATAGGCTGCATTAATTAGAAATAAGAAATTTATACAACATTCATAATTTATTAACGTTCAATTGAGAGCTTTGCTAGACGTAAAAAAATAGACTGGAAAAAGTTTTATTATTCACCGAATTAAGTCCTGGTAGAACGGAGTATTGAACCGTTGAATATGCACCAGGTTGATCCGCATCTACTGCTCTGACTCCCTGTAGTACCCTCGTTCCAATAACAGTCACCTTAAGACACAAATTTGATTCGTCGATCAGACTAGAACCACTTTATAAACAAAAGCATTTAAAAGAATTATGAGGGAAGGACATTACTGAAATTACACTCAAAGTGGTGAGAACTACTGCAAGGTCGATATTTTGAAGATAAAAGGCCTTACCGATTTTTCGAAAATTACTAATAGTGTGAAAAAACTTTGGTTTCTAATAGCCAGATTAATAAAGGTTAACAATAATTAGCTTGTGTGATACTCTTACCTCAGAAATGTTGAGCACGTACGGAGCATTTACGAACTGGGGTGCGTTGTCATTAGCATCTGTTACTCGTATATTTACTGGAATCACGAAGCCCTGAAAATCAGGAGAAAAACACTGTTAATACGGTGCAGAGGCGATTAATTGATTTAAATCGCATCCCCGCCGAAAGGGAAATGCAGTTTAAAAAATTCGAAAGATATGAATACGTCTTTTGTTCTCAAAATCAGATGGCCTGCTTATCCTGTGTCTTTGGCTTTATTTTGGCAGATTTCAAGCTATTCTCTGTTTCCATTGAATATGCGCAGGTTGACACGTAATATATAGTTATTTCGAACAACCCCAAGATATATTTTCGATGCATAAAAAATAGTCTACTATTACGATACTACTATTTTAGTATTCCATTTTATTTCATTATCTGACTGTTCTATGATTTGTGCTTACCGGATCCAACGTACGCTTTCGTTCACAAATTACGTTGACAAGAACGCTGGCAGGCCCATCGACTCCTTCTTTGTCCAAGGGTCTCGATAGGCTCAAGTTCTTGGAATGAGAGGAAATCGTAACCGGACTGTCATGTTCCTGGAGCCTCAAATCGATGTCACCGTTTGGGCCTGGATTACCGAGCACTCCGAGGACACCGATCGTAGCGCCGACTGCAAGATCTTCGCTGACGAAGAGGTGGGACGCTGTTGCCCCATTTTCCAAGAAACATCGTCGGTCCCGTATAACTAAAATGGAAAATATTTTGATCATTCAAACCTGAGGTTCACCGGCTTTGATTAAGAAAATGTTGTCGATTTTATTACAATCTCTTTTTTATTATTAAGACAAATGATGATTGTATTTGAAAAGTTGTGCTGTTCAACAAGTACAACTTTTTGGCCGCAATGGGCCTCAAAAGTTTTCATATAATAGACAGACAGTGTTCAATAAATTTTCTGCGGTTTTGGTATTCTTCAGTATAAACCCGTTTGGCCCTTTCAGTGAGCGAAATGTACGGCATTGTCTGCCGGAGCACAAAGATTACGGAAAGTAGAACCGTGAGAATTCTTCATCTGAAGCGTCAACGATGTGTATCCGTGCACATTTTTGAGGATCAATGAATAGTCTTCGTGTTACACCTGCCCTCTCATCATCTGCTATCTTTAAGAAACCGCAATATCCGCTCCGCTTCATTTCACTTTGGGCTAGCTCGACATCGAAAGAGAGTGAGAGATGGAAAATGATCGAGCTTGTGTCCATTTTTTGTTTCATACCAATCAATAATCCAAAATCGTTATATTTAACGTTTTGTCGTAAGAGAATAGAAATCCAATACGTAAAAAGCTTTGTATGCTTCGTAATCGATAGATCGCGCCTAATTACCAGGCGCGATCCGAAGCAAGCCCTGACGTAAGACATTTTTTTCTTTAAAAAACTCCAAACATGTCGTACATCGTGAGATCAACGCACTTGCAATAGAAAGATTACGCAACCGAAAAAAACGCGACGAGTATGGAATTTCAACTTTTGACTTTTTCTTTTAATACTTGGCGTCAAAACGCTCCCGCGTCTCTGGTTACAAAAAAGCCTGCAGTAACTTTAAAACGTTTCAGAATATTTCGTAACCATGATTATTGAGCACTCAACAAAACATTGCACAGTGGGGAAAGAAAAGGACTCTAATAAGAATTTCTGTAAGTCAATCTTTACAATCGCTTAATTCTGGTTCATAAAATTCATACAAAGTATATGATGTATTGACATACAAAATCTTAAAAAAATACGCGGTAGATCTGCCTCGTGCTGTTTATTATGAAGTAGTAAATAAGACAAGTTTTATTAATATTGATGCCAAATAGCGTAAAACATAATGCCGTTTAAACGACATGCACGAAGTAAAGAAGAAGGTTTCGCTTGGTTAGTAACAGGTGCAGAACCTCGTTCAGCATAACCCTGTATCAGTGTTAAAAAGAATCTTTTATTCACTCTGATTGCCAAGGTGACCTTGACTTTCTACCCCTTCTTCCTGACTCGTTTTTTTTTATTGTTATGTGCAAAACACACTGCGTTGCCAAATAATATGTAAGGGTTGTGGTGGAAAAACGTGGCTGGAACCACTTCAAGCCACTTTAACAACTTGTAAACTGTTATTGCATCTAGAACTCTCTATTTGCAAAAGACAATAGCAAATGGAACGCTCGACAACTTATGTATGCATAGTAAACACGTAAATCCACCATACTGATATACCGTGTGCTCCACAAGTGGTGAAAAACTTTTCTGAGCTGAGCAAATCACAACTCTGACGCACCAAGACTTTTCGCAATTCCACCAATTAGTTCGAACTACAAAAAGTCATCAAATGGTGACGAATAATGCATTTTGGAAAAAAATTAAAAGTAAAAAGTTTCTTTTCGGAATTTCACGATACTTGGGCTGTGCAAACGCGATTTTTGAGACACCCTGAATTTCTTCTGCATGTACGCATGTCTCTGAGAAGGGGGGCAAAAGTATGCGCGCTTCCGTGGAGCGGAGTTCCGGTCGAACCGAGTCCACAGGCAGCAGTGGCTGGCCACTATTCACTGCTCTCGTATTTCACTTTTTTCTATCAGCAAACTTTCCCGAAATATATACACTGCTTGAAGTTTCCAGTCACAGTGACCAGCGTCAAGAAATGTTACGATTACTCCGAAACTTGCTCGAAAATGTATAACCAACTTTGAGTCGAAGAATTATTTTTGAGGCACTGCTTTGTTTCCCGATTAGTTGCTGTACTTCTCCGCGTGAGTACGCATGCGCTGGCGGCTTTGAATCATATTCGAAGATGAAATTTTTTGTTTTTTCAACTCAATCCTTTACAAGAACTCAAAAATGGCATAAGGAGCAATTATCTGACGCAGCTGAGGATGTACGAGCTATCTTTACAGTAGTTGATGAAAATATATCTGGTTTGGTCTGCAGAAAGAAATCAAATTTATTCTCGTCTTTAAGATCGAATGGATTTGGGAAATCGACGAGTCCATTTAAGTGAAGATCGATGTAACGATGGAAACGAATTGAGAGGAATTACACTGAAATTCTCACAATAAATATACTCGACAATGATCAGTAGCCTCAATTCACCAGCGCTGCTAACAAGACACCATAAAAAAAAAATCAGTTATTTCGGTTTTTACGGCAGCCTTAGCTGGAATATGAAATGAGATTGAAAAGATGTTACCGATACTGACAGCGAGCTGAAGCTGACCTCGTAAAGACGTAATCGTGGAAAGGGACTATTTTAATCAGTTTTTCGTATTGTCGTGCCGTGAATAAATAAAAATAATAAAATTTGCCTTCCGTGTACCGATAGCGAAGAATTCAAAATTTTGAAAGATTTCCCAGCTCTCCACAAATTAGACGATATCTTACAAACAGCGGAAATTTCTTTTCTACTTTTTTCTTCTTTTAATAAAAGAAATAATCAATCATTTTAATTTTTAAATCAACCCAAATATATGTTTAGCGGAATATGCACTTTTTTCATAACTTACCGTGCCCCTCGTTACGATGTATGAGCCAACAGATAAGAGGTATAAGTTTTAGAATGATGTCAACCATGTTAATCCAAGATCTCCACCAACCGTTTCAAGCATTGCCCAAAACATCTGTAAAATCGTTTTCATCATAAATTCATAGGCATTTACATTCGTAAGTATGAAATATTCGAAACAAAGTCACAAAACATCGCACAGAGGTGTAAAAAATCTTGAAACAAAACATGATCGTCTTTCTTTCGTTTTCCAAAGAAAATTCCATAAAAAATATAAGGCATATTTTTAAGATGCTGATCACGTGTATTTCCCCGTTTCACGTATGAAATCGGAAATTTGAATTTTTGTTGGAAACATTTTTTTTTTTAATTAGTACAAAGTTCTATATTGGAACGATACAATTTGTTTATTATCAGGTAAACAGACATTTATGTTCGTACGATAAATAAATACGCAAAAAGGAAATATTCCAAACACAATAATGACTCATTGTTTGTTATGAAAAGGAAAAAAAATCAGTGCATTTCTCACTCACTGCTTGGCTTTTGTTTTTATGGTCATAACGATATTAGCAAATAGAAATAATATGTGCGACGTCTGACTAGAAAGCATGCGAAGAAACTGTATCATTACGAATATAGTCTTGTCGGGGTAATCACGGATAATTAGGGTTAATTGATAGTGCGCGATTCATCTTGATCGTCCCAGCACAAAAAAATTGCAGCTGTAAATGATCGATAATTTGAATGTTGATAGAAAAACATTGTGGATAATTATTGTAGCGTATAAAATCATAAATTGCCATTTACTTATCATTTAAGAGTTAATTATCTTGTATTTTTTGCAAATATTTTCCAGTAAATAAATTTTCCAGCCGTAAAAATATATTTTTCATTATTAATAGACAGTTACAACTACGGGAACTGTATTTGTTAAATATTCGGCACTTTCATTGTAGAAAGCGGAACAATCGCGCCGACGTTCATATCCAGTTAAATCTTGTTTTAGCGCTCACCGACGTATTACAATTTAAGCATGTTTTACACTTACATTCGTGGCTAAAAAATTTATTCAATAATTATAACGCCCAAATTTTGTTAACACACTGTTTGAATAAAAAACCCTCAGCCAAAATTTTTTTGAAAAACTCTAAATGAATTTCCGGACTAATTTATTTCTTGTCATTTGTAACGGAATTCTTAATATTTTTTTCAAAAATATATCCGTTAAGATTGTCGATTTTGAAGCGAGAAATGTCGATAGAAAATAATTTCTCTAAATAATCGTTGAACACGATTTCTTTACCGTCTGTTATTAATTTTGTAATATCTTCGTTACGAAATTTCGATGAGCTCGGCCTCTTCTATGAGGTTGATATTTTTCACAATATTTCAGTGGTTAACGAAATACTTTCAATTTTCAGTTGAAAAACTTTATCGTTACGTTTCATGTCATGTGGTAATCGTCATATGGGTCAATTGATTATTTTCACGAAATATATATAAATATCGATATCCGGGCTTTGAAAAATACTGTTGCAGTGTTAAAAATAAAAACCGCGTTTGTACAACGGTTCACGAACGAAGTTTGTGCTTGGAAACTGGAAAAATCGATATATTTGGAATCACACAATGACTGTTCGCAGTGTAACTGAATTATACAGCGTTTTTTGTGCACTTTTACATCGGACTTGGAAAAGGAAGATTCTTCCTTTTCAAAGGAATCGAATAACGAGTATCGTATCGTTACGGTAGTTCTTACACGAATGAAAGAGGGAAGCGAGCGGAAGTGGCGGCATTGCGGGGTGTGGTGAGCGATGCACGTGGAAATTTGGAGCGGCGTATTTATTAAATTATTCAGGAGCTTCAGGAGTCATGCAGCCGTTATTTTTCAACGTGCAATATTTGAAAATCAAATAAATACACAGCATTCTGAAAAGATTTGATATTTTTTTGTCTATTCGTTTTATAAGGGTTTTTTTCAACAAAACATCCATTTCGTAAAAGCGACAAATGTGAAACTTTGTATTTTCAAAAGCCATGAACTCGAAAGAACGAATCGGAATCTTAGAAATTTACCAAAAGGTTCACAAATTAATCGTTTACCGAACTAATGTTTTTAGATTTTCTACATTTATAGAGAAGTGATTTTACCAGGATAAATACTTTTGCTTTGATAAAGTGTTTCGAATTAGACGAAAGTTTTGAAATCAAAATGTTCTATTTCATTTTCGAATAATTGGAAAATTCGGTGATTAAAAGGTCAACGTTCGAAACATCTACTTCCTACTGAGGAAATTTGTGACCCGAATGAAACATGAAACAATGAGGAAGCGAGCCACATGTTATTAATTTGCATGGTCCCTTACTTTCTGCATAACATAAATCTTCCGTGTACGGTTAAAATGTGGATAGATCGTTAGCATCGACATTATAAAAGATTCGACATCTTATCTTCTAGAAGAACCCTAAATAGCATAATTTTTTAATGCCAAATTTTACAACTGAAATTCACAATAATTACACATTGGACATGTATTTTTTTTTTTTTTTTTTTTTTTTTTCAAA
>JABSMR010014062.1:0-10788 GCA_018902295.1 Dusona sp. PSUC_FEM 10030013 | reverse complement strand
CTTTACACAATATAAATATATATATATATATACACTCAGTAGCTGCATACGCGCAAAACGGTTTAGAACGGAGTGATAGTCGCGACGACAGTTAAATATCTGCTTAACCGTTCCAACTGCTGTCATTACGATTTTTTTTTCTTCTGAAAAAAACAATTAATCTGAGCATTGCATTGCAGTTCTTGAGACATTTATTTTACTGTAAAAATGGGCTTAGAAAGTTAAGTTTTGTATTTAAAAGGAATTTATCTAATTCCTGAATTATTCGTCTTTGAACCAAGATTGCAAATAACAAAACAATTAAGTTAAGAAAAGTTTGAAAATAAGAAAATAATTCTTTTAATTACGATCATATGAAATTTCATTGAATCGGGAAATTTTCCGATGGGATTTGAGCAAGGATTTTATTTTCTTCAATATTCCAACGATCCTGTATGTCGTTTAATCTTTGTCAAACGTGAATAACCAGGATTAATTTATGACGAGGGGCCAATGTCGTTTGGCTACCGTTTTTCACCGATCCTGTGTTTGATTGATAGCTATTTATTCGGGTATTATATTTATTCATGAATATTCGGTATAGAATAAAATAGAGGTATATCGTACTGGTGAGCGTGATACACGGACGCAAAAGCGGATGTCGGTACTCATTTGAAATATTTCGAGGCAGCAAACAGAGATAATAGGAGTAAGGATCAATAGCTCAATGACCTGATCGATCATTAAAGATCACTTGCTTGAATATATATAAAATTCAACACGTTCTAAATGGAAAATAGCGATATCGTATTATCCATCGATCGTTATTAACTTTCAAAGTCAAATAAAATTTATGATAGGCGATAACGAAGATTCTGGATTTTCGAAATAAAATATTATTACTGTCCATTGATCGTTTACATCGTATTCAGATATATAAAATCTGTTAAAGTGGTTTTCTGGTTGTCAGGCCTGAAAATCAGTCATTGAAAAAAAAATATCGTCTTTTTTGTTACATGTTGGAGTTTTTTTAATTAAATATTTCTAAACGTTAGAAATATTCTGCAATTTATACTTTTCATTTCATTCTGTGATTGTTTTCGATAAATAAAATGTTATAATCTATTTTATAAAAGGTATGACTTTAAATTCGTAAAAGAATCATGTAGTAAGCAAAAAAATAGCCTTTTTGGACCCTATTAGTGAGGAAACCCCCTTAAAGCCCATTATCAAGAGACGCACAAATCTTAATGTAAATTAATGAAGCGAGAAAAAATCCTTATCTGCTATATTTCTTAGAGCTACAAATAGGATTAAATGAATCATTAATTTTCATAGGAAATTATCGAATTGAGGCTGTTGCGGTGGATAATAGGTTAAGAGACTGGTAGTTAAAAAAAAAAAAAAAATCACGTTGCCGTTGAAACGAGCGGTGGCTGGCGTAACGAATGAACTTCGCAATCCAGATTTACAGCCAATCGGGTGTAGCTGTTGCGAAACGAATGATCAAGCCGGGGGTGTACGAAATATTTCCCGGTTTCGGGTGTATATACGCGAAGAAATATTTTTTCCAGGACTCGTGATACTTGGGAGTATCACTGAGAGTGTTTGATGGTGTGAGGATGTTGTTGGTGGTGGTGGTGGTCTAGTGCTCTCGTCGCCCCAACCGATCGATTCGAAACCTCTATTGACCCCGAATGACCTTCCAGAGCAATGTCTAAAGAAAACCTCCCTTACGCTGGTATAATGCATCTCAATAAGATATTACAATTTAATTGCTTTTCTAGGGGATGATTTCGGAGTCTCGAAATCAAAATGATGAAAAAAAGTTGTAAAAATGGTAGGAAAAAGTATGGAAATAAAAACATTGAGGTCTCGAGATGGAATTGGAAGTTGCGGAGCGGATATAAAGTCCGCCATTATGTTAATACTCAATGGGGGTGGCAGGCATGCGCGGATGAATGAAAAGTGAATAATAAAAAGGTACGTCTTTTTTATCTTCTCTCTCTGTCTCTCTGTCTCTCTCTCTCTCTCTCTCTCTCTCTCTCTCTCGTTCTTTTTTTTCTTTCTCTCGCTCGAACGATGGAGGTGGAAACGTCAGAGCCGCGAGATACGCGAAAGAACGTAAGGGTTGAAGCGCAAGCGCTGAACCGCCCCTCATCGACCTGAGCGTGGGTTTGCCAGCATCCACCACCTCTCCTTGGGTGCTTTTCAAGGGAAGCTCGCGAGTTACCCCCCTTTTGGTTATCCAACAAACGGACACCTAACCAATCTGCATGTGAAGCCTCCAGCGTTCAACGCCATTTTGAAAACGACTTTAAACCGCGAGGGTTGTACTTTTCATCCCCTCCACGAGCAGCGTGCTATTTCATCCCCCAACTTAAATCCCTCGTTTCTCATTGGCTCGTACCATACGTCATCAATTCAAATTTACATTCTACGTGGATGACGCACACCTACGATAACGTATCGCACAGTCTCGGGTTACGTAAACGATTTATATCTCAAAATGGTGACTCGACGCGTTTCAAATTTTTTTTCCCGTTATCGTCTTCTTTCGTATTTACTAATCAATTTGGGTTATCCAAAGTGGACGTTCCACTGTTAACGTGAATTTTTAAATTGTGTATGTAAGGACGCTTTGATTTTTCTTCTTTTTTTTCGAGATTTCGACACCAGATGAAGTCTCGATGTGGTGTATCACAATCAGCCAATTATCATTCCTCGGTCCCACCGCTTCGTTAATAGTACGTTATCGAAAAGGTCTTTGTCGATTGAAATATGATTTTGTATATTTCGCATTAATATCGCCGCCATATTAAGAAAGAAAACTCCCCTTTTTTTTAACAAGAATTAATGTACAAGTTATTCACATCGACCAGTCTCGCAAAAAAATGCTTTTTTCATTCATAAGCTTGTTGGCAAAATCATTCTTAACACGCAGCTGATAGATTCGAATGCTTTAGGATTTAGTAAGATTCATGCTGACTTGGAATTTAAGCGACTAACCCTCAACCATTCTCAAACTTACGGTTACGATATGCTCAAGATAATTGGTTAAAGATAAAAACTAAAATCCACTTTTTGTGACAGGTGAACATTCGCGGACAAAATTCAAGTCGTCAATATTTCCAAATATTTAGAATGTAAAATAAACCAATTAAAATGTCAAATTCTGACAACTAATTCAATAAATTTGACTCCAAAATTAATCACAGTCACAGGATAAAATAAAAATATTCAAATTCACGATAATTTCTAACGTCATCCAAATTTCCAGATTATCGAACATATGTATCGAGTCTTTTTATGGCTTGAAAGAGACAGAGAAAGAAATCGAGGAATAATCAGGGGGTGAAAAAATCGAAAGACACAACTAGCCGCGCTAAACCAAAAGCCATAGCTGAATGGGGAGGGGATTTTTTTCGAATTTAAAATTACAATGGGAGAGCCGCACATTCCCGGCTACGTAGATCCCCATTCGTTTTTAGGCGCTGTGCCCGCACGTTCGCTCTTGCGTCGGGGGCTTTTGCCGGTATCGGGAAGAGTCCCAATGAGCATCTGCGTTTGTCCCGCGCCGGCCGCGTGTGTACACGAGCGTGCCATGGTTTTTTTTCTCTTTGTCCTTTTCCTATTACGCTTTCCCTCTCATTCGCAGCCCCAAACTTTATGGCTTTTGCAGCATTCAGATGACACGCATACACACAAATATAATCACACTCACGCAGGCACACGGACACTCTCAAACTTACAAACACCCTCGAAAATACAAACACCTTCGAAAATCCACACGCAACATAATCCCGATGATTCAACAAATTGTTAAAAAAAAAATCCATTTTATTTGATCAAAGACAGTTTTTATCAACGCAACTGTAAATAAATTCTAGTTTAAGAATAAAACATTATTGGAAGAAATACATTATTAGAAATAATATTAAATTACTGTTAATGACAATAATGGTAATATTTAATCGTTCCGGTAATCACTCAAAGTTCTCAAGTGAAAAAATGTAACATTTTACACATTTCGTTGTACCCGTTAGTTGATCCAAGCAGATTTTCACAAACTTAACGAAATTTTATGCTCAGTGCACAAAACTTGAAATTTATAAACATCTTTACATACAGAAAAACCTTCATACACACAAATCCTCACAAACATTCGGTGTCACTCAGACGAATATGTTTAGCCACACAAATACCTTAACACACAAAAATCTTTGTCAATACGAAACCTCCAACACGCACAATCGTCGCAAACACGAGCTCTCACTCGTACGAACACCTTTAGGCACACAAATACCTTAACACACACACACACACACACATACAAATATTACCAAGCACCATTTGATGTAACAGACTATGGCGCGCGCCGATTATGCGTTTAGTATTTGATACCGGGGCGAGTGTGGATGAGAGAGCGAGTTTGAAGTGCGTTTACCGAGCACGAACTTAACACACGTTCCATAGAAAACCTGGGCGGCCTGCCCAAAAATCCGTACTGCCAAAAGAGAGAGAAAGAGAGACGAAAAGATAGAAAGAATGAGAGAGGTCGAGAGAGGCGGAAGAGCGAAAGGGAGGTCTGACCCTTCCAGTAAGAACCTTTTCACTTTTGGACCCTTGCCTCATTCTCTACCCGTCTTTGTCGTCCTAACTCGTTTTTTTTTACCCCGTGCCACTCTTTACTTGATTCTTTGGCCCGCACTCACCCTTCCTCAAACATTTTAAACTTTTCCCCGCTATAAACGCCACATTTTACACAGGGGCTGTTATATATCCACGACTATAGTATACCGTGTTTACTGTTACTATGTAATATAAGTGTTTTCCATGCCCCCGGGGCTTTTCGCTTTTCTTATGGTTTTTAGGGCTTTTGTAACAACGTAGATTTTGTATTGTTCTCCTTGTTCGCTCTTCAAAGAAATGTATCCCGAACCGTTTTTGCGGCTCTGAACGTTGAAACAATTGCGTGAATTTATTATGGTGATTCCCTTCGGTAATATTATGGGGCATTCCGGCTTATGAGTAAAAAATATCCGTGAACATAAATTGACTCAATTTTGCAAGAGACACAACTTTCCAATTTACAAATCCAAAGGACTAAAAATATGACCAGAATAAATAATTCTAGAGAAATTATACATTTATTTTATTTGATAAATGGAAGAAAAATTAGTTGCAGCTCATTTCCGAGTGGATTTCGAAAAAGCGTGAACTGTAGCTGTATAATTAGATTTTCAAATGATTCCACGAGTTCTTTGAAATGAGGAATGATTAGAATAAGAGGAGGAAAAATAGTCTAGCAGAAAATTCGATGCGGTACGATTGTTTTCTACGATTTTTGCATTATAACGAACAATCAGTTATGTTGATTATTTTACGATGATATTAATTTACTAATGATATTTACATTCGTGAGTGCCTCTCGCAAATATTTTTTCTTTCTCTCTCCTTTTTTTTTTAATCGCACGCTACACTAATTAAAATAAAAAGTTGGCACAATACTCGATGCGGTACTATTTTTTTTCTCTAGCCCCAATTAACGAGCAATCAGTCATGGTGATTATTTTACGATGATATTAATTTACTTCTCTTTACTTATTTGCTAAACTCGGTGCGCAGACGTCAGGGAATTCTTCGTGTGTGTATACTTATTATGGGATGGCGTTAATACGGGACTACAGTTCGTGCCAGAGGCGTGTACATCACGCACGATACGTGCAAGATCGGCTGTCGGGATTAAAGTGCACGCGGAGCTTCGTCATACATACATACATTTATTTATGTATATGCATAAGGCAGATGGATAGACGCATGCAGATAGACGGGCATCTTCGTGTCTCGGTTCATACAGGGTGCTCCATTTTAATTGAAAATACATATTCTCATATTTTTACGAAATAAACAAAAAAAATCATTGAAATTTTAAATAAAAACTCATTTTTTTCATTAACGATCGATAATTAATATTGAATTGAGTGACAATTGGACTATAGTGTTGAATCGTGACTAAAAATAAAGTGGAAAATTTCAAACTGTACCTTTACCGTGTGTTATCAATAAAACATAAAAAACGAGATGAAAAATCGAACAAAACTAAATTCTGATTAATTTCGTAAATATATTAAATTCAGTAATAAACGAAATATTGAAGCTCTTCGAGTCAATTTTTGGAAATCTTATGTTAGGAGGTGGCGTAAAATGGAGTAAAAAATTGCCAAGCTGTAACTTCACTTTGTTTTATTAAAAAATGAGTGCCGATCAACGGTTTTCTGATTTTTTGTCATAAAAGTTATTCCTTAATGCAGTGAATTATTTAGTTGAGATGGGACTGTTGAATAAAACGTTTCCTGTAAAGGTTTCAGTTCGGAATACATTGAAATTATGACGCATTGAAATTTTAAAAATAGTTGAACTTACTTATCCGGCTTATTTGTTCGATTAATTAAAATGAGACACCCTGTATAGACAAATGCATATTAAATGCAACGAGGCATGTACACATTGATGCATACATGAAATAAACTTTTGTATCTCGGGATTCGCGAGTGTGGGAATAAAAGGCCCTCCGCGTTACATTAAATTCCACCATTTTCTATCTATTCATTCGTAATCATGTTTCTCTCCTTCTAACGCACACCCCCTTTAAGACGACTAATTAATCTCGGTCGGGGCTTCCCGCGTTCGAGACTCCCGCTTTCCCAACACGCTTTTCCTGCCCAGTATGTCTGCGAATAAACACGATTTTGCATTGCAAAAATAAACATCGCACCTAAGTTTCTTACCGTCTTTGAAGATTATCACTTATCGGCATCGCTCGGGAAATCTTTACATTTAACTGCACGGTCAATACTTTGTAAAAGCATATTTTGAATTCTAATTTTTACTCATTTGCATAATAAATATTCAAAAAGCACGGCTTCATCCTGTCCATGAATTGGACGAATTAAAACTGTCTGGATTATCGTTTTTTTCTGTCGAAAATAAATGTTACTTTTAAATTAACAGGAATTCAAATGAAATGTATTCAAGAAATATTAAAAACTCTCGAATCACTAATATTCTAATTAATTATGGGCAATCAATAATAATTAATAATAAATCAATCAATTAACGATTAATTATAAATAATAATTGTTTATAAGCTGGATCGTAAAGTTAGTATAATAAATATTGCAATAAATGTATTATAAAATAATTGACAACATATTGAAATTTTCATTGACTCATTTCAATAAACTACGGAATTCTACAAATTCCGACGAATTTCCAGGGTTCCTGAAAAAAAACGCATTAATTATGTCGTAGCCCGCGATTTAGTCGTTGAAGGATGATTCCCTGGTAAAAGGAGAGACACACACGTGATTCAAGTTGCACACCCTTCGATCCGTCGATTCGGGGGTTCTCGGTCAAACATTCGTTGCACTTACTTCGACTAGAGCAGCTGTTTGGACGAAAGGTATACGACAGAAAGAAAATTGAACGAGTAAAAAAAAAGTCCCGAAAGGAGAAAGGGGACGAGTGAAAAAAAAGCGCGGTAACAAAATCTTTAGAGCAGGAGGGGTTGAATTTGTAGAAAAAGGTGATGGCCTACGAAATAAAATAAAAAATTATGTTTTGTCGTTTAATTCCACTTCGCACACAACATTGTTTTCAATCATTTTCATTGATAAGCGAATCGAAATAAGTATTAATGGCGCCTGAAGAAAAAATGAAGGAAAAGGTGGCTTCCCCGGTTGGAATAGAATGTAGGAATGGATTTCGCTAAGAAAATTCATACGGTTGGTGGCAATCGGTATGCACATACGAGAATACACCGACACAAATGTATGCTCTTGATGGGCTGTTGGGTCGTCTTGGCGTCTCACGGTGAGATCCCTTCGGCAGCAGTAGCAGTAGCACAGCAGCAGGAGCAAGCAAGTTTGTTCGATTGATTCAATGCGAACATATATACCCGGTGCGGCAAAAGGCATCGCTTGTTCCTCCCAGGATCAACATCCAGTATTTGTGCATGCGTAATGCATTAAATCGGCGTCTGGGACTCGATGATCCCGCGGACGAGAGAACGTCGGCGAACGAAACGCGAGAAAAACTGGTAGACCCAGGACGAGACGAGGACGTCTCGTGCGAACGACAAAGACGCCTCATCAGATCGTCTCTTCCTTTACCAAAAGAAAGAGCAAGAGAGAAAGAGACGAAGAGAGAGAAAGAGAGAGAGAGAGAGAGTCTTGGTGAAGACACTCCGTTGATGTTGCTCAAGTTACCTCTTCTCGTCTCATCTAACCGGCATTGCCATTGCGGGACCGGACTCTCGATTCTTCTGTTGCACTTCCAGACAAATATACAGACACACTCTGTCGTTCAGTCTCGACAATTATTCCGGTATATACAGTAACGTTTAGGAAAATATAAGAGCATGCGACGCAGCCGTATATATAGACAAGTTCCATTTATAACTATATGTATATAAATGTGTACACATATATTTGTATGTATAAATACGCAACCGATATATAAGTGGTTGGCCAAGTATGGATATCGCCAGTGTTTTCTGCGATAGAGAGAAATATAATTCTTCCAAGTCCATTACAAATATAGTTAAAGTTGTCGCGAATTAACAAGCATGCATCGGCCCCGATCAACGCCATCTTGATTTTTTTTCTCGCCAGACCTGAGGACAGACGTATGAAGAATTGAGAAGGCTTTTGTGGGAGGAAACCCGCGATTAACTGCGTACTTAGAACCCAAAATAAGTGAAGATTAATCTTGACGAGCGCCATTTTTTATTTTTTGTTAGCCGCGAGTATCAATGGTCAGGTGCTTATTAAATTGCGAAAATCTTTATAACTAATCTTGAAAAATCTTGTGAATTGAGCAAATAACTTTAATTTATTACTTTTTATTTATCCACGCGTGATGGAATTAATTTTCGACATCTGATCTCATCGGTTTATCAACCAATCGAAAGATTAGCTTCTCACGGAACTTTGTTATCAATCAGGAATTTACCGATTTTTGGATACAGATGAATTTCAATGATTTCTGATCTGTATCTTCTTATCAACACTATTTTTCTGATTCTCTAATGCAAATAAATACAAAAAAAATATTGAAGATTTGAGTGGTTTGTTTTTTTCAAGTAAAAATCTTGAATCTCAATTCCCACTATTGTATTTTTCTGAAATAAAGAAAAATTTGATTGAAACGATTTTTCTACAAAGTGACAAAGGCTTTTTAGCCAAGGTTGTATATGTATATGTGATCTATTTCCGAAAGCTTCCCGGAAAACGGAAACTCGTTGTCGTACAGAAGCAGAGTCTTTGCCGCGCGGCAGTGAAGGGTAATTAGCGTGACGTCTTGTTACGTCAAGATCGCGAGGTGGAAAAGGGGGAGTGAGGAGAATAAAAGAAGTGAAAAAGAGGTATAAAAGAGGAAGGAAGAAAATGCGGCGTAAGCCAGAGTGGTCGCTGACAAACCAGCGATGCCTCGGCTTCTCGCACGGATTTCCCTGGATCGAGAACACGCAACCAGCAACCTTCCTCTGCATATATTCGTAATTAGCCGTTCGTCTTTCTCTCTGACACGGTGAACGAGAGGAAAAGAAAGCAAAAAAATAAGAAAAATAAAAGAGATAGAAAAAGACAAGTCTTTATGTCTGGGTCTTTCTGTTGTTAATTAAGTATTCGCAACACGATTCCTCGGCCATCTTTTTCACCCTATAACGCGTTGTTGCTAGAACAAGCCCGACGCGGGAACTTCGCAGTTGTTATCCGTATCGCACACTCTTTTACCAAGAGTCACGAATGCCGAAACGCTATTCCGTGCTTCGCTCAATCGTCACAGGAACTCACAAACACGAATGCCAACTTTTCCTCGCTTCCGTGACGCTTGAAGGGAGGAAAAATGTGCAATAATCATCTTATATTCAAAGTAGAAGGGCTTTTTTTATAAAACCAGTCTCGCACTCAGTTTCCCTACGTTAGAAGAAGAAAGGAGGGTTGAAAAAATTGCCGTTAGGTTTGCAGCTTCCGAGAAGAAATAAAATTATCTCTTGATTTACCGTTGATTCAGAAATTATGCGTTAATTCTATTATTTCTTTATAAAATACCGAGAATTATTAAAAGAAAAATGTTGAGGATTAAATCACCAACGGTTAGCAATAATCTTGCAAAAAATATACGTTAAATTGTTTATAAAAAATCATTTATAAAATTCAATCACAATAATAATATCGTGAAATATATTTTTTATGAAGATTTGAATTATACAGAATTTGATAATCGTGATAAGATGATAAGGCTTCATCGATAATAATTATCAGCGACGATAGTTAATGTCAAATAAAAAATTAAACATCGAGAATTTCAAGATGTCGAAATTCCGAGGCTAGTCTTCGGATAATTCCTCTAATAATTTCCAATACGTAATTTACGAGGAAGGATTAGTTAATAAAATGACACTTTATTTATCTCATAAATTTACACAGGTATGATCCACGTCGCACTATATAATGGTGAGCGGAAGTTAAAAAAAAGGAAACGGAGAATATACGTTGTTATCGTACCTGTGAAGTGTATATGCTTATTCTCACATTCGAGTATATTTCGAAATGAGAAATATAATATAATCTATAAGGGCAAACAGAGACTTATTGGAGCGGTATCGCAGAGCGCAGGTACCGAAATATACATAGATATATTTTTAAGAAGGTACACTATCGTCAAAAAGTTGAAAAAAAAAATTGAATCGTTTCAATAAATTGAATAATTTGTCATTTTTAATTGATTTTATAAAATTTAATT
>JABSMR010014051.1:0-10788 GCA_018902295.1 Dusona sp. PSUC_FEM 10030013 | reverse complement strand
TTGTTGCAACAAAGTTTCGTTTAGTATAAACAAACGTATAAATAATTCGTTTATACTAAACGAAACTTTGTTGCAACAATAAAACATTTTATTGCATGAGCGAAATATTTATTTGGACGTATTCATCCGCACATTTTGTTATTTCAACCAAATTTTTTTCTCAGTGTTGGTTTCATTTTTCAAGTTGTAATACTGAATATTATGAAATTGCCTTGACCAATCGATTCTAGGAGCGTTCACCTTAAATAATACTAGGCGCTAAATTATATACTTATTCTATTACGCAATACAGACGATTATTAATAGCAACTATTTACGATTGATTATTATCAATAGGGCATTTTGCGGGTGGTGGAGGCTCTCAAGTGGAAATCCTTCACACTCGTTGCAGACGGCGACAACGAGGACGATGTTCAGAACATAGCTAAAAAAGTGACGAGCAACGCGATCGCCAGAGGGCTCTGCGTCATGGTTCATGACAATGAAGAGGAGGATTTGACCTCGCAGATCGTGCACATAGGCAAGCCGGTCGACGATTTTTTTCGAACTACTGCCAACGCTACAATCCTTGTTGCGAGTGAGGGAAATCTTGAGAATTATCTCAATCGAATAAACTCGTCCAACACCATTATCCTGCTAGAGGACGCGAGGTATGCTACTCACAACATATATCATATATCATCAGATATCATATATTTATTTTTAAAACCCTCTTAATATCGCACGTGAATATTCATAATGCGTGATTAACGATATCTCATATATTTTGCTCTATCGATCTCGATTGCGTTATTATCCAATAGTTAGATAATGCCTTACGCGTTCAAGGTATCTCCAACATTGATTCATTGTTTCGTCATTCTTTCCCCATCATTACATATTTTGCTCTTATTTAATATGCTCTTATTGAATTTAAATTGCACCTTTAAGCGCAATGCCAACGAAGCATTTATTATAGATACGTTCATACCCAGCGTAGAAATCAAATATATGCTTCTGTATCCAGGATATTGCTGAAATCGCGCTCACGTACTTCTAGCGTTACCAAATTCTGCAGAGAACAGTTGACATAGCTAATTTTTTTGCCCATGCATCATTCATGGGATATTAATCAAAAAGTGATGCCTGATCCGATGCACTGATAATTAGTGCTATCAAAATTATAGCGATCAAGCTTTGATTTCATTCCTCCAAGGACCTGATTCCCCTTCTCGATGTTTTTCCCCGTTCCTACATCGGCTGTCAGAAATTATTTATTACTCAACGAAGCATGGTATAGAAAAGTTGATAAAATGTTATAGCTGCAAAATTTGATATGTTATCACCTAATTTAATAATTAAGATCGACATTCAGGACACTCTGTAGAATAATAGAAATTTAACGAACGCGTCAAAGCTGATCACGAAGCTTGTAAGGACGCGTTCGCAGTAAATAATAGCACAGTTACGACAATGTAGAAGCCCTCTTCAATAATTGCCATAATCACGGATAATACGATGTTAAGAGGGGCAAAATGAGGCGTTCTTGTTCAAGCAACACTCCTCAATCCCCTTTTCTTGCTTACGTCCTCGAGCAAGAGCTGCGGCATGATCAAGACTGGAAACTTGTTTTTTTTCCTTCCTTCCTTCTAAACTAACTCCCACAAATGACGAATATCGAGAACTTGGCGGCTTTGCGCGTCAACCAGTCGAATCGTCAAGTTCCGAAGGTCTCGGATTTCTCACTCGGGGTTTCTCTTTGACTTCCTGTCTTTCCACCTCGATATCCATTCCGTCGTGTCGCTATTTCAATTTTTTTCGTTACACCTTTAACTATCGGCTATAAATCCTCTGCGCCGTCAGCTCAAAAATAATTCCAAGATAATTAAATTATCTTCTCACCCAGAACCGCGAGAGATAAAGCGATTCCAAGGAGAGAGAAAATTATTTATCGGAACCGAAGGTTTTGTTTTAAAATAAAAGCTACAAAGTTTTTATTCCAATTAAATTGCCACTCATTTACCGCCGTTAACATTAAAACGCAGTTTCGTAATTCGAACTGATTCTCTCATCGTTTCAATACTACTCAACACTCTCCATGTATTCAAGGCTTCGACAGAAACGAAACATTTCAAGGAAACGTTGGCGTTTTGAGGCCCAAAACTATTGTAGTAGATTTATTCATTTTTTTGTACGCCCGGCCGTTCGAGGTCGGGTTCATTTTTTTTCAAATTGTAACTATTTAGTTGAGGTAGTCCTTGTGGTAAATGGAAACAGCGATTGAGTATTTAATCGATAAAATTCTTAATATCTTATGCTTTTCGTTACACTAATGTATTATTCGAATGCAACTTTAGTCATTAACTTTATCGGGTTTCGTCGTCATTTTCTAAAGGAACATTTCAAATCGCTAATGACAATTTCATCATTTTCGTGTATCAGAAACGTATATGAAGGTCTCGAAGAAAAGGTAGAGAAGTCAAGATGGTGGAACGGTGACGAGGGTGTCGGTAAATACGACGACGAGGAGCTGAGGGAGGTGAGATGGCTCGAGAATGCGATCAAGGCGTACTCCAAAGCTCTGGATACTTTGTGGTAAGGAATTTTTGCAAAAAGCCTATTATTTTTCCGTCCATTAAATATCAGACGATCATTCACTTCGAGGAATTATTTCCAGTTCCAAAATTTCTAAGTCATTTTATTATCAATCGTCTGAATCCTCCATATAACGGAGGGTTAATAAATACGGATTCCAAATTGAATACAAAAAACATGGAACTACCGTATTAACGTAGAAAATCTCGTATTAAAATAGTAGAAAAAAAACCTTAAATGTAAAACTGGAGAACTTTGAAATTTTTACTAAAAATCCATCAAATTTGTTTAGGCCCTGTGTAACCTGGGACACTTAATCTATTAATTTCTTTTAACGTTAAATTGAACAGTACAGAAAAAAACCCATTATTAAAAAATTAGTAAACAGTAAATAAAAAAAAAATCGAATTTTCAATTTATTCATTGTTCACGTCAATTTTTTCTCATAATTTTTTACACGTATATAGAATCTAACAAATAGCAGCAAACGCGATGGTAATTGCCACTATAATTATACACTCGTTAATGCAACGGAAGCAAAACCGATCTTGTGAACTTTCTTCTGAAGCGAGTTATAAAATATATATCGCTCTCTATCTCTCTTGGTCTCTGTGCTTCTCCATCTTTGACCATGAATAGTCAGCGCACGGAGTGATGGCTCGTCACGAGTTCGCTAATTTTGTAATTACAAAAACGCCTAGTGATACACATCACTCGCGTATGTCATGCTGATATTGTGGGTCACAGAAAAAATAGTAGATAAAAGATGATCGAATTGCTGATGGAAATGTTGACGGACCACCCGGCTCAGTGTACCGTTGCGGAAAGTTACACGAGATTTAATGATTACTGTCAACTGCTAATGGGAAAAAGCTATTACAGTTTACGCTCGCAACCTTATACATTGCATTATTATTTTCTCTTCATTATTCCAAATGAATTATTTCAATTAAAAATTCAAAAATATTCATTATTTTTTTATTTATTAGATTTGTTTTTTTTTACCTGTCAATAACGTCAATTTAGGGTCTAATTAATGATAGAGGCCGGAGAATAAGTATTTTTGACAAGATGACGTTTTTTCCCAAAGTAAGAAGAAAAAGTGCAAAAACCAGATGAATCCTGCCGATTGGAACAACATCCTTACAAGTATCTTAACCGTGTATAACGCTGAAATTCAATCAGCGATAAAAACGCTCGATATAGCGATAAAAAGCAAGAGTGGAATTCTCGAGAAACTGGGGCACGTAACCGTGGTAAAGAATCATGCTAAGATACAATGGAAAGGACAATCGTCCTCGGAGGACGACGACG
Organism: Dusona sp. PSUC_FEM 10030013; assembly: GCA_018902295.1. Taxonomy (NCBI): domain Eukaryota; kingdom Metazoa; phylum Arthropoda; class Insecta; order Hymenoptera; family Ichneumonidae; genus Dusona; species Dusona sp. PSUC_FEM 10030013. Next base: position 6,900 of record JABSMR010014051.1, on the reverse strand, counting down.
ACGACGATGATGCAGCGAACAGCAACGATGATGACGACGACGACACCGACGATAACGGCCCTCTGCCTGAAAGTTTCAAGCGGATTCTGTCCAAAGAAAAGGAAAAACGTACCGGATGTGCGACAACCACGAAAGAGATTAAAATGATGCATGCCGAGGATGATGACGAGGCTGCCAGAGTTTTGCTCACGGAAATGGATGAAAGCGAATGGTGGACGATGGTAATTTTTTGCAATTAACTTTAATTTTAATCTTTCTCGTGATTTACCCGAGATTTATAAAACCTTATGGGATTAGGCGTCCTTTTACAATTTCTGGGCACTCTCCAGGTCGGAACCGTGAGCGGCGTCGGCGTCGCCATGTTTGTCGTTGGAATCCTGGCGGTTTACGTCGTGTACTCGAACATTCGAGGTCCTCGAACACCCAAAAGCAAAGGACGAGGCCTCGAGAGGGATACGAGCCTCAGGAGGGTCGGGAGCGATCGAGAACCAACCGCACCATCAAGAAATCAGAGAAATGCCCGAGCACCGCAGAGAAGAGACAGCAACCGTAGCATCAGGAGCACCATGTCCGATAAGAGCGTTTAAATCCATTCAGGACTTCCCAAAGTCCGTTGTCAGGGAAGTAAGTGGAAAAATTTCCGATTGGAAACTGGGTTAAAACATTAGTATTCGAAAGGAACGGATGTCTGAACGAATGAGATCAAAATTTAAATCGAATACGCAAATGTATACATTCACCTTACGCCTTGAGGTTGATCTATTTTTTTTTCACTTATCAGAAATACTTATTTATTCGACGATGAGACATAATCTACTGTTTTAACGGTTAATGTGCGATAATCGTATCATTTTGAGATCGACCATGCTGATCACGCCGATCACTTTGTTTCAATCTCCACGTAAATAATATTTAATGGCATACTGTCTCGATTATTGCTATTCAATTTACATAGTATATATGTAAGGTAAAGAGATTGTCAAATGAAACACCATTTATGAAAGATCGTCTTTCCGTAAGTATAATAAATTGAAAGAGTGAGAGGCGAACAGTCAGAAATGTATTATTATGTCAAAGAAGACGAAAAAAAGGTGAAAAATGTCATATTAAAACTTTGATACAGCCCTATCAGCTGACTGTCATTTTTTCTATTGCAATAGTGCCTTGAATTATAAATTAAATACATATGGGAATCATGATCAAAAAGGAATTAGCATTGAATTGTATTTTCATACATCATGGCAAATCAGCTGTAAAACATTATTCTGTATAAAAAAAATTCTATTTCGTTTAGTTTGATTTTGCAAAAAAAAAAACAGAAAGAGGGGAAAAATATTCGAACAATCAAAGAAGACGAGCTAACAGTTCGAAAAAATTCGAGAAAATATGTAATTTAATATTGAGAATTGATTTCTTTTAGGCGTTATGGTTATCTGAAGTTTGAAACTATAGCTTCATACAACATCGACGTCTATATTCGTCGAAAAGAAAAACACGAGAAAATATTGTCAAGCGTATTATACATCGGCGAATATAAATATGTAAATATAACGATTTGTAGAGTAAATAAATTCAGCGAGGTGCTTGTCAATTACCGATGTAGTCCAAGCTCCATTTTCCGTAACTCCCAAGCATTATATTTTTTTATAAAAAATAAAAGAATCATCATGAACGGGACGCTCGTATGCGAGAGAAGCATATGCAATTGGACGGATAGTAATTGCTCGCATGATATGCATCATATGGAAATCGATCGACGGCGTGGGCAAGTATTCTTTTTTTTACAAGATTTTATAAAAATGAACAATCCTTTCTGATGCAATATCGCGTTTAATTATCAATATATTCACTTTGACAAACACAAATAGAAATATGACATCTCGGGAACAGATGATTTTTACGTGAGTGAAATGTAGAACAACTTGATCGAGCTCCTACTTTTGGTTCGAGACAAAAATGAAATTAACTCAAGAATTTAAAAAAAAACCGGATAAATACTGAAACGAGATCAATTGAATCTTCATTTGATCGGAATTTACAGCATCACAACAAACTGACGAAGGAGGAAGCTGGTAGAGCGTACGAGAGAGAGAAAAATATACAGTCTGGTTGGGATAAAGTTACCGCGGATGTGACGGATTAACGGACGTAACGGGGTTACACATAAGTTGATGGATAGTGGGCTATTGTTCTCGTCACTTGACTCAATCATACGAGCAATCTAGGCTTGCGTAACGCGCAAAATATTCACTCACCCAACGGTCATTATTACTACACATCACAGCTATTCTCCCAACGCGTCACATTCCCCCCCGCATTAATGTATCGAGAATTATCGGGTCGATCTTCCAAGGTCAAAAAAAGTCGGATTGCAAAAAACATTGATGAATACGGGTATTTTATACTCGCCAATATTTGTATTAATCCAGCTCAATATTGCGCCATGCTTTTTTAACGAGAATCAAATTCCCTGAATGCGCGAAAAAAAAAACATTTATAATTACGTCGGATTAACACACCGGTGATAATATCAACAAATTCTTTGACACTCCCCTTTGATGCCCGTAAATCACTATACTATAAATACTATAATCATTAACAGTTGTGAACAAAAATCATTACGACGAAAGACGACTGCATATTAAAATACTAATGAAAGCATTTTATTAGTTAGGCAGTCGTATATTTCTGCTGAACGCTTACGTTTTATTTTTAAATTTTATGAGGATTGGACGTGGTAAGAGAAAAATCAACTACTGACTGCAAAATCAATATTATTGTACTGGTTTATCAAATGACAGGCGTCATAAAAATATTATCACCTTGGTTTAATTGAATATCGTAAAACATAAGAAAATCCCATATTATGATAAACAGTTTGACACGCTTCTGAAATAACTTCATCGACCTTTTGAAAATGTGCAGGAATTCAATGGAAAAAAGATTTTGAGTTTGAATGTTTTCGTGGAAAGGTGGGGAAAAAATGTAGTCAAGTGACTGCGATAATGGAAAATTTATAATGGCATCGGAATTATTCGCATCGGGTTCGCGAATTTATGCATTTTTATCCTAATTTTAATGCTAGTCTCGTTTCCACTCTTCAGATTTCAATGCGATTCACGTATGTTGTAGTATCCGCTAATATATTTACAATGAATCAATATCTGTCACCGTCGTGTTAATCAACGTACATGATAAAACGGTATAAGAAGTCCAATTGAATTAAAAGTTATGAGTATAATTCGAAATCCCTCGACTTTGGATCGCTTTATTCATGAAAAACAGTAGGTATGCTTGTTTCAATTTTTCTAGACGTCCTCCTTTTGCAATTCAGTTGATAATAGTAGCGGCTGTACTGCTGATATACATTATCGATTCTCAGGGTCAATTTTTTTGCTGCATCGATGTATTGAATACATCTGCATTATTTTTTGTATGGTTATAGGTATTCTGTCCGGGAATTATTTTTCCTTTACGGAACTAGCGGAATAGCGTTAGACGATAATCGTCCAAATAAAAATTCATTTTAAATTAAGGAGAATATAAAAAAGATATCGGGAAGGAAATGAAAAAAAATCTTAACAAAATGATAGAAAATCGAAACACCACCATAATTACAATCAATCCAATTTGAATAATACACTTTTTTTGTATGATCAATGAAATACTTATACGATCAAAAAGGTGAATGGAATTTTCTTTCTCTTTCTCTGCATGCATCATAGGGAGTAGGGGTATAGGGATAACGAACACTAGTAGCCAAGTTTTGTAATCATAATTGTTCATCTTACAGCACTCTGTTTCCTTCATGAACCTCCTTATGCCAGTTACTTTCTATCGCACGTGCCGCTTTGATCCAGTCTCAATATTTATCAATAAATTATACTTTCGCTACCACACGAAGGCTCGATGCGACAAAAATATTGTTGTTTTTATGTAGAAACGCTTAAAATCTTTTTAATCACTTTTGACGCTGGTAATTAAAATCATTGGTGTAATCGATAAGAAAATATCACGAGCCAATGCAAATGTCACCTGGTATCAGACATATCGGTACGATTCGATAACAGAGTCGTTCGAAATCATGTTACAAATGATAACAAAATATTTATTTATTCAGGCCCACAGATGATAAAATTTTTTTGGTTTAGTTTCTTTATGTAATGATTTTTGAGAAGTGATAATCAAATTCGTATAGAATGTTAAAAGTTATGGAAAAAAATGATCGTTAATTAAATCATGTTTATTTTTATTTCCGACTATTTTTTATCGAGAATGATAATATGATTTTGATAAGTAACATTGCGAAAAGAGATTAGGATCGGAACGTAAGGAAGCAGGAAATTTATCTTGATTACCATTTTCACGACTACGTTTTTATCTTTGATATTATTCATAAATATTCTTCTGCAATTGACGTAAAATAGCTTGTCATACAATGAGTTTTACTCTTTATGTGGAAAGGCCCGATAAAAAAAAATTTAACATCCGTAGTACACAGAATTTTAGGAAATTTTAAAAGTGTCGCTTCGAGAACGCGTTTGTGGATTGGAATCACGTATTGAGAGAGCAAATGCGTAATTGAGAAGGTAAGGGAGTTCCCGACGTCCCGGGAATTTCCCTCGTCCGATGAGGACAACTCGACAGTCCAGTAAATATTATGACTAATAATGAAACAATTCACAAAGATTCCGTATTAATTGGAAACGTGTATTAAGATTTATACTTTTTTACGATTTTTTTTTTCTTGATTATGACAATCTCGAGTTACGACACTTCAATTACTTTGAATTACGAAATTCATTGCACGTTTTATTCTCGCTGCAACAATATAAAGAGGTGTGCAAAACTTTGGAGAATGAGGTGTCGAGAGTGTATATTATGGCGAAATTGTTTATGGCGCAAGACTTTCACACTGTTTCGTATCGAGTCTGGTGTAACTCGCATATTTGCAGTCTAGCTCGATCATGTCGGACCAGCGTAAAGAATAATGACTTTCGATGGATTTACTTTAGAAATCTACGAGTTATAGACACGCGCGTACTTTTTATACAATTTTTTTTTTTTTTTCGAGATGACATTTTCCGAGCGAGGAAAATTATTTTATCGCACATTTCCAGTGTAGACAATCAAGGTACAAAGAAAGAATTTAATATGTCTAGAATGTGTCATAAATGTACTCTTTTTTATTGCACGATTAATTGAATCGTGAACAGTAAAATGTATAAAACTTTTTCTCCTGAGACGCCTTGTTACATTTCCTTGTAAACACTCAGAACAACAGGAAATTTTTCTACTTAAATTCTTTCCGATACGCCTTAAATGACATGTAAAATGAATTTAATTGCTATTCTCAGAATGTACTGGCAAAGGGAAAAATTTAAAAACCAAATGAGTACATAACTTTTTCGATTTTTTATCCGATAGAATTTCGCTTCAGTCCAGGAATAGTATTGTTAGATGATTATTCTATTTTTTCTGGTTTGATTCAACGTATGAAAAAAAAATACTTTTTTTAGTAAATGCATAAAGAAATGGAAAAAGTTGCTGGCGTACAAAATCCCGGAAGTGTCGAGATATATCGACGGAATATATTCATAAGATTAAACGGGTTTAATACGAGTTTAATATTCATGACGCCTTCCATTCACTCATTTACGTAGACTTGTGAAATAACTATTTATTTACATACCTCTACGACTGATTTGACACAGTTGACAGCGATTTATATATGTATATTGGGATCATATCGTTTTAATTTTATTTTCGACGACATCGGAGCATCAAGGCCCCGAAGAATACCATGAATTGCCGTGAGAAGAGCCGCAGAAAAGTTCTAACTGTCATTAAGCGTCATGCGTAATAGTACGCGTAGAAAAAAAGAACATCATTCGGACACGTCATACGTCTCAGAGTCTAGTTTGGCGAAGAGTCAATTGGATGATTGATCTATTTGCAGATGAAAGTGCATATGGGATTCGCCATCGTTGAATTTTCCCCCAACAAATACAACAATTAGCCTACAAGATAAATATTGTTGAGTTTGTTATGTTGCAATGCTTTGCGATTTTCAAGGCTTTTTCCCGTTTTGAGTGTTCAAAACGAAACGAACCCAATTGGAATTTTTTTTCTCCGTATGGTCGCTCTCTACGTGGTCCAAACCCAGAAATTTCCTACTCTTATTAAGTTAACGGAATACGCACACGTACGAACACATTCATTTATATTCAAATATGGATAAGTCTCGAATTTGGTTGGCCTTAGTTTGTGGGCGCTTGATTAAACGACTATGCACAAACATTAATCATGACAACCATCTTAGATCTTTTATTTTGAGGCTATTGTAGAAATAATTAACCTAAAAAGTTAAGATTTGAAAAATTCGACAGAAATATTTTACCGTCGGTCGAAATATATTTTGACGTACGAAATTTGCAGCTTTTTAATACGCTTGGACGATCAAAAGTAACGGCTTGTGTTTTTGGCCAGTCAATCTCGACGATACATTCGTCTTAATTGGAAATAAAATAGGGGAGACCGATGGTAGTTGGCCAACGGAGCAAGTTGACTAATAAATAATAACATCCAAACCACGGAATGTAAACCTACGCTCGGTTGATATTATGTTCATTGTAACCTCTCACTCATTCGTGTGTCTCAACGCGTCTGAGCGACACGTCGTTCAAGACCAGTGAAGAATTTTCGTAAATTCAGATACCAAAGCAAATTTTTACGTCAATCTTATCTATCTCCTGCTGCCTCCAATATTTTTCCAACTATTACAATAGTCCTCTACATGAATGTTCATATATTGAACTATCATTGTGCATAGTATTTTTTCTCAATTATCGCTACAATTTGCTGGTAGAACGTTTTGTTGCTAAAAAAACAGTGTGGGGT
>JABSMR010014040.1:0-10789 GCA_018902295.1 Dusona sp. PSUC_FEM 10030013 | reverse complement strand
CCATTACAAAAAGTTGCTATAAGGTTATAGGAGAGACCCCCTAAAAATAAAAATTATCACTCAAAGTGAAATCACACAAAAAAATGATAATTCAACTCGAGTACAAAGTTAAATTGGGTCTTCACAACAGGTTAATAAATAAAGAGAGATCTTAAGCATATACGACCAAGTACGTGCATGAGGTTTTATTATGTTTTATAATATCTCCAAATAATCTTGACATACATATTGGTCTTCTAATTAACGTTTTATTACGACGAATTATTATATTCCATGATTTGGACGTAACAGAATTCCTGAATATAGTCAAGACCTGTCGTAGGGGCTCGACGCCAAGTATTGAAAAAATAAAATAATCGCAAAAGCTGGCGTAAGCTCGAGCCGTACTTCGCCGTAATTCGCTGCCGTACTTTTCTTGGCAGAGAATTTAGAGGCGAGATTTTTACCGACCGTTGGCGTTTCTTTCCGTTTTAAAATGATTTCTGAGGAAAAAAATTTATTTGTAAGTAAATTTTTAAGTAAAGAGTACGACAGCGTCGTGCTCACGCCAGCTATTGCGATTCTTTTATTTTTTCAATACTTGGTGTCGAGCTCCTACGGCGGGTCTTGAGTATATTTTGGAATTCTTGTACTTCCAAATCAGGAAATATAATAATTCGCCATCATAAAACGTTCATTAGAAGAATGGTATACATGTCAATATTATTTGGCAATATTGTAAAACATAATAAAGCCCCGTGCACGTACTTGATCGTATACGCTTTAGATTTCTATTTATTTATTAACTTTTTGTGAAGTCCCAATTCAACTTTGTACTCGAGTTGACATATCATATTTTTGTGTGATTTCACTTTGCTTGATAATTTTATTTCAAGAGGGTGTCCCTTATAATCTTTCAGCAACTTTTTAAAATTGTTACTAGTATCACTAGACAGTGACTATGAAAAAACCATATATCCATCAAAAATGTGTGTGAAAAACGCCGGAATTTTTTGGCGTAACGGAAAAGTAAAATATTTATATTTTCAATACGCGCTAAGCTACAGGGCTCTAATTAGTCACAACCGATAGAAAAGATCCTGCGAAATGCTGTGATTAATTAAATTTTATGGGAACAATTTTCAAAAGTTTACGAAAACAGTTAGGATCTCCGGTTCTTCCTGTAAAAGGATATTGTAGCGACTTGTTTTGGCCGGGTATATCTATGCGCGGGCACCTGAGCTTCGCGCTCCAGGCGCAGTGCGGCGCAGCGTCTAAACCTTTCCTCATAAACGATGCATAATCCGCATGGGCATATAAGTCGCTTGTGTAAAATATTTCTGTGAGAAATCAGAAACCGCTCCATAATATTATAAACAGTTTCAGCGACTGTTTTGAGAGACCGAAGAATGAGTTCAAAATTGCTTTAGATCTCTAAATCTGGCAATAACCGACTTTATTAAAAGAGTGTAGGAAATGCTCCCAGGCAATACCTTCTCAGCGTTTGTGTCATATTTTTTTTACGATGGTAGGCGTTCATTATGAAGGACATGTATTTTTACTTCTATCAGAAAATATATTTTCATCTACACATAAAAATCTATAATCGTTTGTATATAACATTATATTTTTGCTTCCATTAAAAAATACAATCATGAATATGGTCAACGTTATAATCAAATGGGAAAAAGTGGTTTATTTTCAAGTATAATTTGAATATATAAAAATTTTTATTCTCAAATATTTTTTTTGTGGGTATCGCATTTGATGCGAGCGAAAGGAAACTGCAGAAAACCTTGCCGATTCAGCCGGTGCCTAAATGATCTCCTCAGGCGGCAATGCGAGCACGCTCAAGCACGGCAACCACAGGTAACCCCTAGATGGCACCTACACAGTTGTGGTGCAATGAGCAGATCAGTACATCGCTAGGGGGCCACCATCCGCACTATGAGACCCGTCCACGGGACGGTTCGCCACAAGGTCCGAACCACCCGAGATTGCAGTAGAAACACTTGAAATGTTTTTCAAATTTTCATTGGTATTTGGCCGGTACCCGAGGCCTTATCTACTTGGACCGACCGCTCATCCTACAGCGGAGTTGACTATTTTTTGCGGGTCCGTAACTTCGTTTCAAGATTTCTTCAATTTCGATACCACAATTTCAGTAATGAACATTTTCAACGTTCTTTTTTTATTTTCACATGTAACGTAATTACATAAAAATTAAACATAAAAAAACTTCGAAATCTATGGGTGGTAATCATTGTTGAATATTTAGCACTATAAATTAATGTCTTTGTATACAATTTTTTCTTCGTTACTGTTGTGATATTAAAGTCCAACAGTACAACGGACTAAAATTTTCAAAGGGGTCCGGTCTATTGGAGTGGCTAAGAAAAATCACAAAAATTATGTTTCTTTTAAATGTTGTGATACAAGTTCCCGGCGCAATTTTTCTATAAATGCCAGGATTTTGAATGTTGAAGAAAAATGCTTTTTCCTCTAAAGCTTTCAATCTTTCATAATTCGAATAACTCGCAGTGGCAAATTGAAAGATTGGTAAATAAACGAAATAGCGTGTTATATTCATCACGATATCTCAATTAATGTTACCTGAAAAAAAATCCTTGAAAATCGTAAAACAATCCAGCGGGATACGATGGTATAAACCACAAACATTTCTGAGGATTCGAGCATGGAAAGAGTGAGCACTGTGTGTAGTTTTGGGTTTTAATTGAATAGAGAAAACCAAAAACTTCGAATTTTTATTATATTTTAGAAACCGATTTTAGTACATTTTGACGAGAAAAATGAAAAATCGGTTTGCCTCATTATTTTAAGGCTGGATTTCTTTTTAAAGTTGAAAATACGTTTTTCGATTACTTTTTGAAAAGTTTTCAGAATCTACTTTCATCGATATCTTTCTAGGCAATTATTATTTTTTATAATTCCTGAGGACTCAAGTACAAATCGTATCACGATACGAAAATATGACTAACAGGGTTAATTCAGTCAACAAACTTTCACATCTAAAAGTCCCGCGATGTTTCCCCCGTGTGAAGAATAATTCGTTTATGACATTGCACTCAACTCGCTTACAGTCCTGTATATATCAACATCTGAAGCTGCTTTTCCAGGAGTTTGTTTACACGTTTCGTTGTATTTGGATCTCACTATTGAGATGCTTTCGAGGTAAAGTCTCGCTAACCTCCTTTACTCTCTGGAGATTTGCCCGAAGTTTACAAAACTCGGCTCACGTCAGCAAGAGAATCTCGCAAAATTTTTCGTTGTATACACGTCACGAAATAAAATTCTCGTTCAACGCAGAGCGATTTTATGCCGTTGATATAGCGCTTTCTCATCCCTCATATTTCGCAACTTTTAACCCAGTTGGTAGACGTACTCGATTGTGCTGAAGTTGCAGTAATTTTAGTAAACCCCCAACGATAAATATCCCGCTGGATTAACTTTTATTAAAAATGAATTATGTCCAAGCATCCTTCCAAACTTATGAAATCTTGGGTCATTCGTTATCTTCGGTGAAATAGAATGTCACATGTTTAAACATCAATATCGCCAATAAAAAATGAAATAATTCAAAACAAACGTAGTGTTTTGAAAACCGGAGCGTCAGAGCTGCAATTTGTAAACGATACGTTTACTCTCACAATAATTGGAAGTGCCGCAATCGAGATTAGAATATGCTTGGAACAGAGCATACCAGTGAGACATGTATCTGTCAAGGGATAAATAAGTAAATAAATACAGTCATCGATATTTGTTTTTCTTACAATTTAATCGAATTTAATATAATGGGGTAAAGCAGCGACAGACGGCAGGATGCAGACCCACTATATATTAAAATTTCTGATATACGAATACATGCATATTGGATGCGATCGCAATGGAGTCCAAAAACAGCTATCTTCATTTCGTTCGAGAGTCTGGTCCGAGTTGGATTTTTCTTCATAAAATCGTAACAATATATACGAATCCATTTTGACATATAAAACAAAATCTACGGATATTGTTCTGCACGGAGAAAGGAGAAACGTATGAGGCAGGTGATGTTGCGGATCTTATGCGCTATCACGTAATGCTAGCGATTTGAAAAATTGTCGACGTGCGCTCGTTCACATAATAAAAGTTGTACCGTCGTACTTATATTTCAAAATCCTTACACGATAGGAAAAGGACATGTACGAGGTTTTCCACCACAGATAGTTAATTCCGCAAGCTTAAGGTTAGAATAAAATATTGAAACGTAAATTATAATAACGTTTCTTCATCGGACTAAGACGTTAGATCTATAACGAGTTATTTGCTATCGAAATTAACCGACAGTGATGGGCCCGTGGTGTGATGCCTGTGGGGATCTTTAAAGTTAAGCTGTTCCACGCATCGATCGCTAAGCGCACGACAACTTCCTAAGTTCTTGATCGCAATAACCAATTAAAAATCAGTAAAAAAATGTAACCCCCTGCACCGGCCAGGTTTTTCAGTGTCCCTTGGCCCTCGTGCAAGAGTGATACAGTAGCGCATTCGTAAGAAAAAGTAATTACGCCGAACAGTCTTGACGGGTTTCGCAAGAACATGGAGTTTAGTGAAGTAGAGGGAAAAGTGGGATTACAAAGATGGGATGGGCTCGTAGAAACGCGAAAGGATGTACGCAGGAAGCTTGAAAAATAAAAATAAAAAATTAATATTTCATGCAAATCGGACGAATTAGTGATGACGTGCGATGACTTGGATTCCTATTGGCATTAGCGATTGCTATACCCCCATTAATCGTATAGGAAGCTTACAAATGTTTCTGCCCTCCGCTCACCCTCGTGCTTCTAGTCATCACGTGGCGCCTATTTTCTAAACTTTTATAAACTCAATAACTCATCGTCTGGGGAAGGTTCGATCACAAAATGGTACTGTAATTTCGACTCGAATTTAGGTCTTGAACTTGAGTCTACGGTATTAGAACATTTGTGGAAGAACTCCCTATGCCATGTAGCCATATGCGTACATATCCGTATGTGTGTCCGTATATATAAATATATAGATTTAAATACATTTGTCTTTATATATTACTATCATTCTATAACCCAATACAAGAGAAAGACAAATAGGAAATGGGAGGAAAGCCGAATTATATATAGGTGGCCGCAGTGTGTGAAACCATCCCCGATAGTCCGCAATGCGGATCTTCTATCCAGCCGTTCGAATGTGGACGCGCTGCGCGGGCTCGAAGAACTCACGAAAAAAAAAACGATGAAAAAAATTGTTCGCAACTCTCTATTTCGGGGCAAAGAATTGGGAGGGTAAATGGGTCTCGAGAACGGTTGCCTCATTGTGGTCATCAGTCTGGCTTTCCGTTTCTCACATCTCTTTCTGGACTCCTTTCGTTAGCTTTATTTTCCTCTCTTCCAATTTCTCAGTCTTTATTCGGTCTCTTTCACTCTTCCTGATCCCCTCCCTCCCCCCTTGACATTTTACCCCGCCGCTCTCAGTGGACGCGATGCTTGCCAAAGCGTAAACCCATATTTTTCTAGCAAAGAGAACCAGAACGCGATTACAAGCTTCAACCTGCGACCCAATAACCCCTTTAGGCCAATATTCTCGACTCTAGAAACTACACTCCAGAATTTAAAGACTATTCTCGTGGTCATTTTGATCGATGATTATATATTTGGGAATTGTGGGACCCTTCAATTCCAAATCTCTGACTTTTCTTGTACAGAAGTAGATTAAAAATGTTCCGATGTTTTTTTTTGTGCTAATGGAGAAAATTAATTTCTTTTGTTTTGGTTGTTTCAGGTGAGTCGAACTTAAAATGCGTCACAGTATTTAACGAGCCCGAAATGTCCCAACGGCACGGTAAGCTGAAGAGAATATTTTTTTGTTCATCTAATTATTCCCGTTGCTCGTAGAGGCAAGGTCCTTGTCTCTCTGTTCCACAAAGCGACAGAATGAATTTATTTGATATTGTAGTTTTACTTGTGATGCTTAAGCAATTGCAGTTTATTGACATTTGAAACTGATGAAATTCGATTTTAGCAAAAAAAAACTACAAAAATTCAGTAGAGAGGTAGAAAAATGGGGACGGTGAACCAGCAAGATGGTGGATTGTGATTGATCCGGAAAAAGGTTCGTCTATATAGGACCAGAGTATCTTGCCGGCATTGATAGAATTTTCATGACACCACCGTAAATCTGTATGTTGAAGCAGACCGTTTTATCAGTGTCAGAATCCCCGGAATCAATCGGAAAATTCCGAATGGGGAAATTTCTTCATCCGGTTGTTTTCGTTAAATCAGAAAATGTTCTATGTCCCGTGGATAATTTCTACTTCTCTTGTTCAATGGATCGAGGTTTCCGGTTCTGAGTTATACATTTACACGTGGAAAATAATAAACATTTTTGAGGGTTCAATTATTCTGATACATTTTATAACATGAATTTCCTTTTCTTAAGTGCAGTTTCAGCCACAATATAATTTTCTGGATGGAATGAAATAATATTAGAATGCATCTTTGAAACAACTATTATTACAAAAAAAAAAGATGGTTATTCATTTCGCCATAAAAATAACTTGAAAAAATAAACAAAGTTATATAACGTATGGGTTACACAAGCAGCAATTTTAAAGGCTGAAAGCCATTCGGAAGTTTCATTAGCGGGGTGTATATTCAACGAAGTTGTTAGAGAAAAAGGGTCGGCGTAGTTTCGTGTCGAACGTTTGAACAGCAGAACGAAAGGGCAAGCTTTTCTTACTGCCTTATCGTTCTCGTCGAAATTATTTTCTTCCTTCCTCAAAGACAGAGGGCGGAGGAAAGGGAAAGACATCTTTTCATCGGCTACTTCATTATATATGGATAGTCTCGAATAGCTACGACCCCATTATACGACCAGTAATTGTTGAATGCGTAAACCCAGTTTGCGACGTTCAATCTTTGAAGCATGTTTTCTGATAAGCGTCTTACTAATAGACTGAAACGACCGAAATGAAAATTTTGCAAGATAGTGATGTGAGAAATTGAAGTTTTGAGTTCCCCGGTGCCCAATTTTAACGACCACGAACCTTATTCTTACATCCGCATCCTCGACGTCACAATTTTCATTCTTTTTTTTAAAACTCTTCAATGTCCGTAATGCCATTGTGCTCTAACCATTACTGTATTTTCCTTTCGGACAAAAACGTTTACGAGCACAAAAGGTTTTTATGATGATTAACTTGGTCAGCAATCATCGAGCCCATCTCTGAAAAACTCTCTTTTCCCCTAGATGTGAGGTTTTTCCAAAGGTTAAGTTAAGTTAAGTTAAAGAACTCTTGCAATGGAGAAATTCCGGTCGTACCGAACTCGTGGTTTTTACTAGGGAACAAGTTAAGTTATTGATCCACTATAAAAAAATGTGTATTACATACGTTTTGCAATGTGATGTTAAGCAATACAATTTTTACCGCAACGGTGAACGATCTACTTTTTCGGGATATCCTGACTCAAGTTCTTTTCAATGACATGAACAGTTTTAATATCACAAATTGTTTAGGCCATGGAAATTGGATATCAGTCTGTCAATCTCTGTACTGTTCGGCAACATTTTTGCTCGCTGCACCCGGTTGTTCGTCCGAATCGAATTAGATTTCGTTGGTACTCCGATCGAGAACCGAAGACAGAATTTAAAAAAAAGTAAAGTTCTCTTAGATGTTTTATAGTGGAATTCCAACGAACTCGAAGGTTGAAGGCTGAAGGTTGCAGAATTTGCGGGTATGGAGAGGCTGACTTTTAATTTCCTGGTTGTGGATAAGGTCGGTTAGATGCCAGTGCACGTCGTCCTTGTTCTCATCCGGGCGGTTGAGCCACTACTTCTCCGCGGCATTCTTTCGTTGGTGGACGATTTATCGCGGTACATTAATCGCGGGAGCAGCGCTTTCCATTTTCATTGGAAACACGAAAAACCTCTCACATCTCCGTCTCGCGTCAGCAAGAAATTATGTCAAACCTCGGAGCTTTTCCATTATTCGTCTATTCTGCAAATATAGAGCCTGATATCGATAAAACGGATGCATAGTTTGAGAAAAACTTTTTTTTCCAAATGACCATGGTCTCAATAGGTTTAGAGTTGAAAAAATCGTACTTCCAAAATAGCCCTTAGTCGATACCTGACGAATTCGAATATCTAAGGAGGTCAGAAAAAAGAGGTTTCCATTTTCAATGAAATTCGATACAACACGAGCTATCAACCCAATTTTCACCGAGTCTGATATCAATTTCTTCAACGAACTTATTAAAAAAATTGAGTTAAAATGATCAAAGTTGTCGAGCGATGAGGTAGTTTCGAGTGATGAGATCCAGGGACAAGGTAAGTACACGTACCAAGCTGACATTGTTGCTACAAGTTTCAGTGTGAACATCGATCATGTCTCGTTCAATAAAGCTCTCGACGTCGAAACCAATTTCGAAAATGACTGGAGAGAAAGCTTCTTGGGAAGAAACGTGAGTGATAGAGCCCAGAGTTTAATGAAGAAGTTGATTAAAGCCGATCTACGTCACGCTATGCTCAGCTCTTTCCTTCGATATTTTCGACATGTATACAAATAATATGCCAAATATATTTCCTAAGATTATAATATGATGGCTTGACCGATTTTTATTGATTTCAATGTGCATATCGAGTATTTTATTACCAACGCCCTCAGTGGACCCTTTCCAGATCGTTGTTATCGCAAGGGATTCTAGAATGTTTGATGAGTGATGTCCAACGACGATTACTTTCTTCAGACACGATTTCTCACTTTCTTTCATCGCCTGTAGAACACCCTGGTTTCTCACTACACTCTCAACAACTCAACCACTGGAAGACGAGTATCCGCCAAAATCGCGACCCCTAATCTGACCTTTTTATCGGAACTTTTAACGTACGATTTTCCAACTCTTCGCCCATCGATTTTCCGTCTGCTCAACCTTTACCTTCTCTCTTTCTCTTTCATACCCTTCTGTCCACTTCAATTCACACGATCTCCGTCTGCTCTTTCTCTGCTCTCACTTTTCCACCTCTTTGCTGCATAATTCTTTTTCTTCCGAGCCACGATTTGTTTCTTGTCCCCACAAAGGAACACATTTATTACAGCATTCATAATGTTTTCTCAACGATTCTCTGGAGGTGATTTTACCCCTCGATGAACAAGTGGGTTGCAAAATAATTGTTCTTCGTGAATATTTCGAGGGTACATTTCAGATGGGATTTAAATGATTTTCCACAGTACACATAATTTCATTGGGTTGAAATTTCAAATAAAAACTGTACATCTGAGGACTTGAAAAAATTGAAAACTAGAAAAAAAATGATTCATCATATCGAAATTCAAGCATTTGTCTCACTAAAGCATTTTTTAACAATTTTTCTTCTCTATTCAAAGACCATTTCAAGACACTAATGGACGGAGAAAAATTTCATCGAAATCTACTAACCAAAATTGGAAAAAATACTGTTACATATTTTCGTCGGACTATGTCAAGCGCTCCCTTTCTATTCACAGCGTAGCACAATAAAAATGTGATACCCTTCCTAAGGGAAGTAGTCCCGATGATGTGCATTGTAGTTCGATCGATAAAGCGTTCAAAAGATACGATACAACAAAAGAGCGACAAGGTTTTATTACCTGACTGGCAGCTAGACAGTAAAAATGATGCTGTAAAATTCACAAAGTATTTAAACCCCATCTCCCTTTCATCCCGTACTGAGGAAAAGTTATGGTGTTCCCCGTAAATTTTCATACATACAAAATGGAATATTTTAGTACTTGAGAATTTTCGTATTTTCATTATGAAAAATTATTGTGGACAATTTGTCATAAAATACAACAAAACGGTAATTTTTGTTGCTTTCTTGCACATAA
Organism: Dusona sp. PSUC_FEM 10030013; assembly: GCA_018902295.1. NCBI lineage: Eukaryota > Metazoa > Arthropoda > Insecta > Hymenoptera > Ichneumonidae > Dusona > Dusona sp. PSUC_FEM 10030013. The sequence continues at coordinate 918 of JABSMR010014040.1, read as the reverse complement.
TCCGAGGAAAGTGTGGTAATATAGTAATCTGTCATGGAATATTTTCTTCGTGCGTGTGATTGGTTCACAATTTTTTTAACAATTCATCATTCCCGATTTGAGATATTTCCTGTCAAAGATTTTCCATTTTTTTTTGCAAAATTCTTGATTGCAGAGAACCATGTAACAAAGCGTATAAAAATAAAATAAACTAGCGTTATGACTGTTAAGCCCCGAAAACAGCGATATAGAGTAAAAGCGAGTATATCAGGACATGAGAGGAACGTTGTTATTTCTTAAACGCCATATATTAGGCATTTTTTTTGTATTTATGGGTATTTACATTCTTCTTAGAGATAACCACAAGCGTTATTAGAATGTTCTGTAGATCATATGCAAGCTTTCGTATATTAAACGAAGAGTTAACTTCTTAACACTTTTGTAGCGAGACAACTACGTTTTTGTTTTTTATGTCTTTTGTGAAATGTTAAGAACTTTTCTGGTTCGTTTTATATCCTATTTTTAAATTGTGATCGGGCTTTTTTTTTTATATTGCTAACAATTCAATATGATTCTGTGTTTATCGAAATACCGTGATCACGACTCCGAGTTTCTCTGAAATTGAGATAAAAGTTGGACGTACAACTTATTCGGTGATAAAGGGCTGGAATTCGTATATACTAAGACGTCCAATCGATATCCAGCTCGTACACGAATCCTTCTTTCAGCGATTGCTTTTCTCCAGGGGAGTTTCTTTTTGTTCGGTTTTACCTCGTTTAGTGCCAAGAGAATAACGATGTTAAGAGATCTCAGAACATGTGATTCATGAGAAGCTTTCAACAGCATTTTATTTGCGACGATGTTCGACTTTGTCAGAATTTTGTTGCATTTTGTTTTTCGCTATCTGTTATAATGCCAAGGTCGGCATCATTATTTTTA
>JABSMR010014029.1:0-10793 GCA_018902295.1 Dusona sp. PSUC_FEM 10030013 | reverse complement strand
ATATTTTGTGCTAAAACAATTTTTATATGATATCCTGCAGTAGAATAATTACAAATCCTATTTAAAATTGGAGGAGTCTCTAATTTTTTATTTCTCGTCTCTGCTCGTCCGTCCATCATACCGTCCCTTATTAAGTTGATTACTACCTTCCATATAAAAAGGTGAAATTCGGTACCATACCGATGAAGCGTTAAATTAAATAAATCGATGAAATTTGGTTTCAAAATGAACAAGTAATTGACATCGAAATAGAATTCCGAACGCAACAGTCGATTGATCACTCAATGTTTCAAATTCAAGTACCGTGTAGCTATTAACAAATGTACTAGTGCCTTTTTTTTAACGAACGATGAATACAATTTTGTCAATTAGATATTCTGCGGTCAATTGATTTCAGAGCGAATATGAAAATTCGGATACGAGTTAGTACCGAATTCTCTATATACATATACGTACCGAGACGTGCTCGAGGATGCGAGAATAATCGGGCACGGAAGCAAAACTTACTTCTTCCATTCGCACACTTTGAGCGCAGAAAACATATACACGTATATATGCATAACAAGTATAAAGCTCAAAGAGACCTCTTACTATATATCTCTGTCTGCATATGCGATATACTCGGTTGCACCGCTGGCTCATCTAGTCCGATCTCTACTCTGCATAAATATAAATTCACCGGTAGTACCGCACGTATATAATCACCGCACCAAGGCTCACGAATCAAAACTAAAGGAAAAATCACACGTAATTACATCGCTCGCGAAAGAAGAAAATCGTACGTTCTCACTTTTCGGATCTGTACGACAGAACGAGACCGGAAAGAAATCGATTAAAAAATATTATATCATAGATCAAAGCAAAAAGCTTGCGTGTGCTGATCAAGCATTCGCCCCAAAATAGAAGAGTGTAAATGACGTGAATAAAAAAATTAGATCAACAGTAAAATAGGAATCGTGTATCATTTTTCAAAAATAAAAACATAAAGAAAAAAGTGAATAAACCATCAACGGTCACGATACTTTGAAAAAAGTGGTGGAAAAAAGAGAATTTTATATCATTTTCATCAAGAGCCAAAAAATAAATACAAAATGGATTCTTGAGTTCTCATCTGGCGAGAGATCAGAACTTTCCGGTATTTAAATGTTATATATTCGCCAACTCATACTAAGCGCCGCATGAATTGTGTAATAATTGAGGATGGGGCGAAAGAGAGAGAAAGAGATAAAAAATCGTGACAAGAGTTTCACCAAAATCGCAAGCTGCCCAATCTCTTATTGTAATTTTATTACGCAACGGTTATTTAAGCTATGAATTTCATCCAAAAATTGTGAAGAAAAAGACGACGAATCTTTCTCGCGGAAACTCAACATAGAATAATTGACGGAGATTTTATAATTTTTGCGAAATTACAATTTTTCTACAAACGACGTACTAGCTTTTAGAACTGCACGCTGTACGATTACGCATATAATTTAATGAAAGAGCACACATGTGCCTCGTGGAAAGTGTTGATGAGACACACATGTTGCACTCTTTTTTATTCACGTTGCTGGATCACTAACCCATCGCTGAATATATAACGGGAAATGTGTATTTTATTTGTTTTTATTTTCCTCGAAAAGTTCCATGTTATTTTTATAAATTAAGGGTGCAAACAATGTTTGCTAACTTCCAACGCTCCGATTTATAAACAATGAAAAACATTCCGATGGTTCGACGACCTCAAGATCCACTCCACTTCATTCAACAAACGATGGGAAATAAAGAGTTTTGCTTCAACACAAATTACCTGTATAGATCGATCGATATAAAATTTCCTATGATTCATCATTGCAATTATTCTGCTCGATTTATTTTACAATATAAAAAAAAAAAATTGGCTCGAGGCCACAAAATTGTCTCTCCGAAAATATTTGAAAGAATTTGGCACAGTTGCCAAAAACGCTACCATGTTTGAAAAAAAATAAAATAAAAAACCTAAAAAAACTTGAAGAGAACATTGTGTAATTGTAAACGTTGCGATTTAAAATAAAATGGTATTTAAATAGCCAATGTTCTATTCGCGAGTGAACCGGATGCTTAAATTTTGGGATGACTGAGAGGATTATTACGTCCGTATGAGACAAAAAAATTGAAAAATATGTTTGTTTCGTGCGCGTATGTTTTTGTCGGAGCGGTCGGTATTTTCCTCGCGCATGAGTGTCATTTCGGATTTTAGCGTCTCCCTTAGCTCTCGAAGTAAAGTGAGAAAGAAATTCGAATGGAATGACGATACAGCGAGTAAGCTCGAAGAAAAAGAAGACATGGACGAAGTAAACGAGAAGAAAGAAAGCTACGGGATATATCAAACAACATATTTATAATTTATAGCGTATATCTATATAGATGAACGGGATGCTGAGGACATACGATGCAGAGCTTGCGATTCGTTTTGAAAATAGATTTCGTGGCCAACGCCACGACAGTCTCTCACGATCTGTACACAGCAGTGGAGATGAAGAAGTGAAGAAAACAAAAGAGAAAGAGAAAAAGGGAGGGAGAGAGAGAGAGAGACAGACAGAGAGCGATAGTCAAGCGAGAAAGAGTGTCAGTGATAGAGTTTCGAAGAATTTCGGATCGCGGATCATCGACTCCACACTGCAATTGTTTTCTTTCCGACCAGTTACAAGGAAACTGAATTAATAGGGACACAGAATACACGAAAAAAACCAAAAACACTAATATGAGGTTTTAATTTAGCTAAAGAAATGAAAAGGAAATCGTCGCATCAGCATACACAAAGTACATTTTTTTTGTAATCAAAGACAGGGAAGCAGCAACGATGGTGAAGAACCGACACGAAAATGCGAGAAGAAAATTCGGCAAGTGATAATATGAAGGAAAATGCAAGCAATTATGATGAAGAGCAAATAAATGAATATCAACGAAAAGGAAGACAAAAACGAGATGAATAAATCGATTAAGAAGAGCAAGAGCACGACCAAGTATAATTTGACGAAGAAACCGAAGAGGAAGCAAGAAAATGCAACGGATCGTTGATTAGGCCTTCCATGGATCGAATACGTGCTTGAGCACATTCATCTCCATTCACCGAATAATTGGTATTGCACACACAGGCCTGACGATGCCGCGACGAACAATGTAGAAGAATAATTCGATGAGCGGCAATTAGGGACAATGCTATTCCCTCGAATACCCAGAGTATTCCTTCACCGGATATATGGAAACGAGAGAGAAAAGTATGTTATTTGCGACGAGTGAGTTTGAACTTCATGAGCTTCGTGAATCCCCCCTACATCCTTTTTTCCATTGCCTTTTATATTTAAGTATACCATCAATCTTGGCAGAAGTCAACCCTTCACCGCACATTGCACGTATGCAATGTATCTCAACCACGAGGGAAAAGAACAAGAGCGAAGAAAAAAAACCGCTATCACTATCTGGTTCAGGGCACGTACGCCCTTCCCTTTCCCATTGCACAAGACTTTTTGGAACTTTCTCAAGGACTCGAATCATTACCGGATACATTTGTAGCGTAAAAATATCATTTATAAAGCAATTAATGATGGGCATTCTGTTACCTTCATATAAATGTCAAAAATTCCACGCACTCCGAGCTTCAGGGCATGAATGGAGGTCGAGTTATTAATTAAGAGAAACGGACTTTTTCCACTGTGCCAAAGGCACGTTGGTATGAATTCGGACAATGATCTTGAATCTGCGAAAATTCCAAGTACTTTACCAATCTCGTATATATCATTCCATATATACGACTCATTAGACATTCATCCGTGCGTGGAAAATGCCCTCGAGATAGCGATTTTTGGAGGTTCTTGGCTTGCAATACGGTCAAAGTTACGTAACAACGTGGTTCCCTCTTCCCGGACCATTGAATTTCCTGTATACTATTTTCTCGAACTTCAATTTGCTCTTGGCATGAGCAAAACTGCAGCAGACGCGTGTTTTTTCCTTAAAGCCAGCAAAAAGCATAATTTATTCAATATAATACAAAAAAGAATACTGACGTTACTTATAAGTTGAAGCAAAGATAATTTAAAGACGAATAGCTCAACGAGAATGTTAATGAAGCATGAATCACGAAGAATTATCATCCAAAGAAATGTTTCAATGCTAAAAATCGGAATAAAAAACCGCATCATTGAATTCATTGACGGGAATTATGAAAAAACAAAACTGGAATTGGCGTCACAGTATTGTTGCCTTCACTATTGTATACGCGGAGTTGACGTACCTACTTATATGAAAAGCTTATCTTTCTGGATGAGAAGAAAGGAAAATGTATCGCATGCGTATACACACACATATTGGTCTCCACGTGCGGTTCTATTTCTTTCGTCACCACATTTTTAGAATCTATTTGTTCCACCAATCTATTTTTTTCCGTGTAAACATTCGTTTCTATGCGATATTTCTTTTCTCATGTTTTCACCGGCACTCTCACCATACACGTAGCAATTTAAACAGTCGAGAAAGATGAGTGCATGTTGAGAAAACAGAGAAATTTGAAAAGAGACAATTTGTGGAAGTCGCTGCTGAGTAAATTGATACCTACGATCGGATGTGGCGTTTTCTTAAGTTTTATGTTGATTCTGTTATTGTTTTCATTATATGATATTTTTTGTTTGACTTATTTTACGACGAGACTGAACATTTTTCTTGGCTCAATGTGACGGTATTCAGTAAAATGTGTGCTCACGGGCTTCGAGCCAGGAATGCACGACCTCTGATATATCGTGACAATCTTATGACTCTGATTTTCCACTAACTTTGTTCAAATATCATCAGTGCTTCCTCTTTCTTTCTTTGTTTTACCCACTGTTTGAGGAGTTACGATACGCGTCTCAATAAAGTAAATACGGATAGACGAGATTTATATTTGATGAAGTTGACGTCCTGTCGATCTTTATCATCGACAACAACGATGACAAACACTCGACGAGCAAACCGGTGCAGCCGGTTCGATTGCGATATTACAGCATCCAATTACAGAATCTATCCGACAAAAGAGCGATGAATCGTGCAAATATTTGATGTCTTATTTACATATATTTCCTATGGATGTACAACAAGAGCTACGAGTAATTTTCCGCCACCAGGCATTAATAACAATTTTGACACATGCTAAGAATTTACTAAAATTGCATTGGAGATCATATCTTTTTAACAAAAAAATGATCGTAGGTGTAACTTGAAACTAATATTGATAATTCACTCTGCGAGATTCTCGGCTATTTCACCCTGTAAATTGCATAACCATTTCATTCCAATTCATATCTATTAAAACGAAAGCCTTCTTTAATTAACGTGCAATATTTCCCTCGAGCAAAGTTTTTTATGGGTTTTTGTATATTCAAGTTCGATTCAGTTTAATGAATTTTTCGTAACCGTTAAAAAAGGCAATTGAAAATCAAGCTATTCGCATTGAGAAATTTTTTCTTTCAATATTCGCTTAAACTGAAATTGGCAAATGTTGTTGGGCATAAAAATCAAAATAAAGAACGAAATCATTCACAGAAAATTGTAACGCACTTGAATGGATGTATCTTTTTTGTTGAATGCATACATTGAAAAGAATGCGATAACTACAGTCGGAGGTTTGGAATATGCATTCGATAAAGAATTTTCGGATGGAATTAAGACGCTCTCAGGGCTTTGCACCTTTTGGAAGGCGGGACGATGAAGACGACTCTCACGCCACTAAGCGGGACGCCATCGGAGTAACTAGGAGCGCGGGGTTTCGTGCTTTTATATATTACGCAAAGCTGTGAATGCCTTTAAATCTACTGCTATATAGTTGATATATAGGTGATACACGCTATGTAACGCTGACGAAGCTACGAAGCTCGTTCGCGTACACACCATCGGTGAACCACCACCAGCTGCTAATTTCCTGTTGACCTATTTATAACGCGCTCTTCTGTGCTCTCATAGCGACGTCGACGCCGACGTCGGCGACGACGACGACAACGATACGCTTGTCAAGGTTCCCCGCTGATCGTTCAGAAACTTTTGGAATTACCACGTACGGTCCAATCATCGGAGATAATATACCTTTATCAAGTTTTGCACTCATAAACATGAGTCAAGAATCAAAAAATATAATAACCCAAACAACAATATATCAACAATTAAACCTGTGCATCCGATACACGTTCTCGATCTGTCAGACATTATTTTTTAAATTCCTTTTCTCCCAATTTCTCGATTGATAGAAACAAAAACTTTCAAAATATTAATAAGCATAAAAATATATTTATAATTCTTATTTTTCAACGGTAGCGTACATTAACGTGCTAATAAAACGTATGAAACGAGGCTTCTTGCCAATTATTAATATTGTGATTCATTTCTCTTGGTTTAGAGGCTCGACCTTCTCGAGAAGCTCGGGACTTCGTAAAATCAGCTTTGCCAATAAAATCCACGTGGGAAAGGCAGTTCAGATTTTGTAACACGAAAAAAGCAGCGGATAAACAAGAGACTCTTTATAACATTGTTGTTTCAAGAGGTAGCAAAAAGTCGATAAATCAATTGTAGCTCATTGAATATTTCTAAAGGAATATGTAATAGTTTCCGGTTACGAGGTAAGATCGAATTTTTATCTATATTACTTCAATGACATTCGTAGAAATGTGTGAAAAAAAATTCCCAACAGTACAAAATGACGAACCTAATGTTTTGCCAATGAATACGCAACGAAGAATTTTTTTTTTCGTTCATAATTTCAAAAAATTTCACAATCGTCCCAATTATTTTGCAGATTTAATTTTCCGGTCCCAGATAAAGATGGTTGATTTATCATTGTATTGCGAATAAATGTTGGCCTCTATAAAGCTTCAACATCATCTAATCTTACTGTCCTTCACATGGTACGGTGACCTAGGATTCAACCACATTTAGTTTAAAGTAGCACAATGTTGTTTGTAGCAATTAATTAGAAAACTACACATAATCGGAGAGATTTAAAACAAATGATAAGCTATTGCATAGGATTATAGTTCTGTAGACCGATCGTCTGATGTGAATGATGGGAAGCAAAAGAGGAGACTACATGGAAGATTTATTTTTGTGTTTTGATCGTTAACATAGAGGGAAACGATACTTAAGGAGAATCGAACATGGTAAGTATTAATTGGTAAGTATAGATCTTTCATCGCTGTTCCATTCCTTCAATAGGCTACTAATTGAAAGAGAATCTATGAACCGAGAAAGATTCCACTGATATCTTGCTATAAATCAATCTGTATATCTATAGATAGAGCAGGATACGAAGTAAGAAGAAAAGAGCGTGGCGAATCAAAATGAACAGAACTTGGATGCCACGCCGGATACCCGTTGCATTACAACACACATACACACGCACACACACACACAATATGAGTCTGATTATGGAGCGATCTACGGGATCGATGTGTTTTGCAAAGAAAGATCTTACGATCGACTGTTATTCTTCCTCTTCTTTTTGTTCTTCGGGAACGGAAATAAAATCGCAACGTTCGGGCGATCGGTTAGAAGATTTCTCGCTCGATAAAACGGTGAAGATATTTATCTGAGATTGAACGATCGTTATGGGAAGACGTTTCGGCTGGTTAAATATCGTGTAAGATCGAGTATTTTCAAATGTATACCTAGAAGAGCAACACATCGCTTGATGGGGGAAATAGAACGGATTGGAAAGAAATTTAAACAGCTATTATTAATTCCTTTCCCATTCATCGATCAATGAATACACCGATACACTAATACTTCGATTATTTTTGGGCGGGAACGGAAAATCCGAAAGAGAACTTGAAATAAATAGCCAAATTAGCAGTAACGGGGCAATGAGACGAAAAAGAAAGAAAAAAAAACGCGTACGTGCGTACAGTCGAACCGTGTAATTTACGTAATCGTCACGAATGTCGCAAATATATATGTGCTCTCTTCTTGAATGTCGTAATAACGATTGCTTCTGCAACTGAACGATGCGAACACGAATGTCTTCTAACTGGGACCGGAAAAACGACGACGAACGATCCCCAACACACACGTATACGCGATAACTCGATTGGTTAATAAGCAAAAAGGCCTAAGTCCCGTGATTCAGCACTCCGGATGAAGTCTATTTACTGTCCAACGAGTATCAAACGTACGTATAGATACATCTGCTATTCTTCAGCATACAATATAGTAGCTTAATGTATAGACATGTATAGATACAAAGCTTCGTTCAAAGGCGCAACGGTTAGCCTTTTCTTGACCGATGCGAAAGTCTCAAACCGCATTTTAGCAGTGTATATTTCACGCGAATATAGCGATAATAAAGCGCGTCGAACTTCGGCAACGACGTCCAAAAGCCGCGGCCGTTTGTGTGGGAAATTTAATGGTTGTCTAGGGGGAAGAATTGGCCACAGAGTGGTGAAAATCGATTTCTGTTCAAAGTGGCATGAGAAATGTTTCATGCCGGCTTTATCGAAGCTTAGCAGACGATTGACGCACCGCGGCGTACCTAAGAAACTTGATTATATCTTTTTTTTCTTTTAATCATACCCTTGAATAAATTATAGATTATAATTATGTTATCGTCTTGAATTAACGAGAATAATAAATGTTTATATTAGCATATTGATGGGCACGTTGTCATTAAACTCAACGTAATTAAGTGAAATCATTAAAAGCCGAAGCTGTGTATAATTAAAATGCCGGAGAATTATGATTTTTCTTTCGAGCCACAGATTTTGACAACTTGCATTTTTTACACGGAAAAATATTTTCATTAATCCGATTCAATTATAAAACGAACGGTAAAGAAATAAGACCACGAATAAATGGCTGCGCAATTTACGTTTACATAGGATTCAATAGCAATGGTTCCTTTCGCTATAATACCGAATGTAATTGCGGAACTTCCAAGAGAAAATCCATATAGAGATGGTTTATGGTCACTCCTGCGATGGATAAGTTAATATTACCGCAACGAGTTGCATTAATATATGTGTATACGTATGATAATGATGAAATTGGCATATGGTTATTCGCGCTAGCAAAAATACCACGTGACACTCGGAGAATTGGATTTGAATGATTTCGTACAAGCCTTTCATGTACGACCTGACGAGCCCGCATGCAGAACTTGTAGTATCAGCGTGGGTCTGATTTTCTCTATACAAGCTGGCATTACTATAATCTTTCTCTTTCTCGCATGAATTATTGAATCGTACAGAATTTAAGACATTTCGAATAAGTTATCTCTATTTTGAGGCCTTCCTTTTAGAATACAAATTCATGGAAAGAATTATTAAGTATATATTACCATAGAATTTATGGTTAAAATTACCCTAATGGACTGGAACGCGGAGGCATGTGCGAAAATTGTGTTTAGTAATAATTAACACCCTTTTTTTCTGTTGGAAACATGTAAAAAGTCGAGTACAATATACGATGTTTACTCTTTGCACAAAAATAGCTCTAAGAACCTGTTTTGGGACGACAAACCGTCTTTGTGAGGCCCGATAGAAATTTTGGTCATTTACATTTACAAAAAACATATTTTTTTCTAAATATGAGATAAACTGTTAAACTGCGCAGTAAAGTTTTACATGTGCCACGTAATTTGTCGAAATATATGCAAAATTTTACTACAAATCCATAAACACTGGTCAGTCCAAGAAAATTTCCTCAAATAAAAATTTGCATATTCGTCCAATTAACATTTAGTTCACTAAATTATTTCAGAAAATTCGGAAATCGTCTCCTCGCTCTTTCGGCCTTCAAGATAATTTTTCAAATATAATTATTTCAGTGCAAAAAATACACAGCTTCGAAAATTCAAATTGTTTCCTATTTATTTTGGCAGTCATAAATCTTTCTCGTTTATCACATGATTTCCTGATAACGGAACTTTTATAATAATGCAAAATGATTCCGGCACGTCGTGCAAAATTGAAATGATTTTTTGTAAATTCGAAGTGTCGTTTTCCTTCGTCGTTCGAGCTCGATAACTTAAAATCTGTACTACAGCAGACGCCGCTATTTTTCGATCTCATGTAGAAAAAATGGGCCGTGCTAACACACAAAAATGTCTAACAAAGCGTCAAATACAAGCGTCTAGATTAGTTACACACAATTTCAAACGCAAACAAGATTTTATAATACATAACGTGTTAAAAAAAAAAATCTAGTCTTCCAAGAAACTCTCAAACGAATAGCAAAGCTTATCGACAGACGTTGTTGAAAAGATGAAAAAATCTGATAAAACTTGTTGGAGATAATGGTTTTTTCATTCTTCAATTCGTCCCAATTTTTTTTCTTACATTTAGTTGTTAGGTTGCAAAAAACGATTTTCTAACTATCGGAATCCAGACTACAAATGCTCTGCCAAAGCTCTGCTAAAGGAGAAAAATCGATTTTATTGCGTTCCAACGATACAAACTTCAATATCATTTGGAGATAAGCCTTACAACACTTATATCAGTCGTAGGAGAGTGGCCTTTGTTTTCATCCAAATTTCTAACACTTGTGCCATTTTTTAATATATTTAAACATGTTCGACATAATCATACATAAATACTGAAAAATATTTAAAAAAAAATCAAAAAAGAAAGTTGAGGAGGAAATAATAATGAAAAAGAGACAAAAAGGCACGAGGAAAAGAAACAACGAGTCGTAATTTTGACATGCGAGTAACTCCGATCACGATCATACCAATGGCTTAAACATCACGCGAAAATGCTTCGCATGAATTACGTTTATACATATGTATATCTTATATCTATATTTATAAATATGTGTTA
>JABSMR010014018.1:0-10794 GCA_018902295.1 Dusona sp. PSUC_FEM 10030013 | reverse complement strand
TTACGACCATCAATACACCCGGTTCATACGATAATTCATCAATTTTGTAATGTTTTTATGTTATTGTTTCATTCTTCGTTTTTTTAATTACTTTTTTTTCAAACATGCCTGAATCCCTCTCGAGTCGTTTGTGCCAGCCAAAAGTCCCTTTGGATTATTATCACTATTACTTCATTGTTATTTCGGTTCAGTTACTTTTTGCCCCTTGCTCGTTTACCTGTATCACAGTTATCACTTGTTAAAAATTCTAACATTAAATTTGTTGATGCGATTCAGATATTACATTACTTTTTTTTTCCTTTCTTTTGTATTTAATCCGTCTCGATTTTTCCTTCGTTTTTCGTTCTTATTTGACACACGGGAGAAAGTTGTAATCAGTCGTTGTTGGAGGTTTGCATTTTTGCTGCTTTTACGTATTAAGCACGGTGATATTCAATTTGTTTTATCCCTTCGTTCGTATTATCGATAGATCCGGAGAGAAGTATACGTGTTGTGATGCTCGATCTCTATCTTTTCCTCTTTCTTTCTTTCTTTTATTCTCTTTGGATGAAGAGCTTCGTCGATGCGCAATATTTATGCGTATTTTTCCCTCCGTCGTGAAGTGGCGTTTTCTTCTTTTTTTATTGTTTTTTCTTTTTCTTTCATTTTTCGCTGGTTCAGGCTTGCGTGGACTTTCATTGAAGTTCATGGTACACGAAGCTGTTGAGGCTTCTCGTATCGTTGGGCGGGTCGGGCACGGGGTAGGAAACAAAATATTCACGACACTCGCACGCACACAAACACACGCGCGCGAGCCATCTCGCTTATTTTCACTACATCCTGTTGAAAAATAAAAATAATCGTTATAAAACTTTGACAACAACAAAAAATAAAAAAATTGTTCGAATATTCATAAAATAATAATTATTAATTGTACCTAGGCAAACTACACATTTCGCAAGTCGCAACCGCTGCTGGATTCAAAAAGGTACAATAAGAGCAAGTCCATAGAGGTTGATTCGGCTGTAGATTCTGCAGATCCCCGCTTGTACCGACTCCGACACCAGCCACACCGCCCACCGTCGAGGAAGAAGAGAACAGGTTCGATGCGCTACCAAATATTCCACCCTGGCTCGCGCTCGATGAAGACGCGGTCGACGTCGCCGATATCAATTGCTCGACCGTCGCCCAATGCTCCGATCTTGCCCATTCGTTCGCTTTTTCTCGATCGTTGTTCCGTATTGCTTCCATCAACGGTACCATATGGTCCTGAAAACATGAAGAAAAATATTGTAACTCATCTTCGCCGCTGTATAACGATCCAAAATATGGAATTTTACACACTTTCTCAATCAATTTTTTACTCAAATCTTATTTAGTTCTTTTTTAACTCTCTCAATAGTTCTAATTTCGTACACGGAACCAATCGAGAAGTATATTTTAATTTGGGTTGGTAAATTATAAGGACTTTGGTATAGTGGAAATTTAAATTGAAATGAACAATTATAAACATTTTTTTCTACGTATTTTTAATTAGCTAAAATATAAGATTGATCAAAATTTCATTACGGAATTTCGTGTTCGTCGTTGAATATACGATATTTCTTAAATTTGCTTATTTGCGTGAAATAATTAACGATACGATACATTTTGTACCCTGTAGAAGTAGAACTTGATGGTAATCGTGAAAAAATTGTGAATCAAATGTTTGTATTTGAAAAAATTAAACTCAAACGATACTCGAATATTATGAACGGAAGTTTTGTCGCGACTGTATCTACACAAGCGTAAAACCTGTACACGGATTGGGTCTTACGATTACGCGTGTAATGAAAGATTGATCGTGGCAACGTTCAACCCGCTGCTAACTATTACCTCCACACATGTTTTATTATAATTTAAGAATTTTGGGACTTTATTTACTCGAAAGTACGTGATAAAAAAAAAAACTGAAAAAAATTATACTCTGTTTCGAATATACTGAACAATCTGCTCGAAGTTTTTCGACAATTTCCGTCTACAATCAAAAAAACCGTCCGTTTAAACAAAAAGTGTAAAAATGTCAGTGTTACAAGATTAAACGGTGGATTCTCCCATAAGCCTCGTGTATTTCAAGCAAAATTTGAACTTGTTTTTCTCCCGAATAGTCTGGTCAAGCTGTTGAAATTTGAGCAAATTTCGCGGAACGTTGTGAAAAATAAATTGGCAAATTTTGAAGAAAATCTATCGAAGGGGCTTTTTGAAATACAACGTCCGAAATTTTTCGTGTGCAACTACGAAAACAAATCGCAGTTATTTTTCTTGAAATTTTCATGTATTTTTTTTGCCCTGTTGTCTAGTATTTTTATTCTTCTTCAGATTTCAATGAATTATGAGAAAATCGTTTGGACCAGCTTTCGGACGGGGAAAAATATCACTTTTTGCCTTACCCTCATTGGCAGCATATCCATCGTAGCGATGAACAGCAATACGTGGAAATCTGACACTGCCTCGAAAAATTGATCAATAGTAAATTGTCGGATGTACGTGCATAGAGAACCGAATTCTTGAACCTGGCCATCGACGAGTCTGTGAAAACAAATGAAATACAATGAAACATTCATATCGTAAACGTGATTTTTTCGAAAATGTTCATTTGTCTGAAATTTCTCACCTATTTTCGACGGGGAAGGGAGTAATATTTTCATTGGCGTAAAAAGTGAATTGGGGGGTGAGCGGAGTAGACGCTGGCACGTCTACGAGTAAGTACTCTACGGGCAGAGGTCGGGCTAATCTCGATACTTCGTTACCGTACGAGTCCTTTTCCTGTGAATAGAAAATATTCATTTTAAACAAACGTGCGAACGATTTCTTCGTAAATTATAAAAAAGAATTTTTTTTTTTAAATCAAAATCATATTTATGAAATTTCTACAGCATTCAATCAACCGTTCCTCCAATATCGCCGCCAGAAAAAAAGTTCAAAAGCCGGAATTCAAAGGGGATAAAAAAAATGATAAAAACGTTCGAAAGTATTCTAGAAAAATGAACAAATTATTTTCTTACGATGATTAACAAAATCGTCCGATTACACTGAACTGCAAAAAACAATTCAAACTTTTTTTGCTCCTCCATGAAATTACTTGATCCTCATGGGTTATCGCCACTTGAATCTTAATCTGTTATCAGGATTACTTGTTTTCAACAATGAATTTTGACGAAATAATACTGGTCTGTAAGTAAATTTGCTGGAAGTAAATTGCATCTATAATTTATGAGCTTTCAAGGAAAAAATGAAGGAATTTTTCAACAAAAAACCACTTTTCTTATTATCACAAGTATAATCATGAAAATTTGAGCTACTTTTCGTTTTTTTTTCTATTGAAGCAAGAAAGCTAAGAAAATATTTAGTAAGGAAGGTCAAGCCAAACAGAACCGAAGAAATCGTGTGACCATAATGCAAAAATTACGATAAAAGAAAAGAAATTTCTTGGGCTCACGACAGATGATTTTGAACGATTTTAACGCAAGTATCACATTTGACCATTGAGGGCTTGTAGAAATAAAATCTGAAGGTCTTGTAGTTTTACACACTTGCTGAGAAAAGTGAACTCGATACAAACGCAGACTCAAATGGTTTTGTGTTTCGGGGCTATCAAGTACAAAGAAAAATTGTAATTATGCCGATATGCCTTCTTTAACAGAGAATGAAATAATGAAAAAAAAATGGTCAAATAACCCCAAGGAGGCCATTGAAGAAAATATTCTCAACTTTCCAAATCTGCCCCCAAACTTCCTATACGATCGTTTGTTCCCGAGTTACAGGCGATTGAAGTGAAACATACATTTTTTACTTTGGTTGCCTATAACTGGGTGAAAAAAAATCGTATAGTGACTTAAAAAAAAATCGTTTAAAGCTAAAGATATGCTCTACAAACATGTCAGAACAGATTTGTCAAAAAAAAAAAATTTGTGTTGCCCATACACAGTTGCAAAGTTCGTGAAAATAAATTGGCTTCATTTTTCCCAATTCGTCGTAAAAAAAAATGTTATTTTGAAAAACTGAACATTTTTTATATAAGGATTCAACAACTATAAGATTCGAGCTTCAAAATTATTTTTGAAAAACTTTTTTACGACCATTTTTGAGCGATATACAGCCGCTCAAAAATGGTCGTAAAATTTTTCATTCTGTGGTCGAAATTTAATTCGGTGTACCACAAAGTGTACGAAGTATGGAATTTGGGTTGAGCAGATTTTGTTACAAGTGTTATTTATTGAACAATTCGTTTTTTAAAAAATTCATTGCTAATTTTGTTATAGCATATGGACGTTCGTAACGCCTTAAAAATGGCTGAAATTTGGATGGGATGACTGGCATAAATGTATATGTACTTTAAGTTGAAATAAAAAAAAAAATAAGTTTATAAAGAGCTTTCTCTTTAAATTGAATGTACAATAAGTTTCCCGGGCATTCGCGGGGTAGTAGTTGGCGCTTTCGGCGCAGCACCAAAATGGCGGCTGTGACTGTGTGTGTGCTTTATTGATTTTCGTCCTCCGGTAATAATTCATCGCTTGGTCAGTTTTCTAAATATCGGACAAGCGATTGAACACGAATTATTAATTCTACGTAATAATGCGTCGCCTTATATTCTCGAAGCTTCATTTGACTGAAGAATCATTGGGTTCTTGCCGGTATTATTTGAATGATCAATGCATTTAACGAGTACAAGAATCAATCTCGAAAATATGGTAAGTATGTGAGGTTATAAAATACGAAGATTTTAGGAGACACATAGGACGTTAAAGAAATACAAAATAAACAAATAAAATAATAATTCCGTCGAGAATACAGCGAAATTTAAAAGAAAACGGTGGTTTTTAATAATAGTGAAAATAACAGAAAAAAAACATATTGGAGCATATTTGGCGGGGTTCGTGAATCGTAGGTGCGCGCGCATTTGAGAGGGAACTGCGCGCCGACCCGAAAGCAATATGGCGCTGATTGAACTGTGGATTACGAGGGCACGCGAAAGCCGTGATAAGTCGTCATAAAATGGCGATTTACGGTGCGATGAGGGGGATTAGAGGGGGAGAGGATAGAAAAACTAAATAAGTGGCGAAATTGCGTAGAAGGGAGAAAGATAGAGGGGCAGTAGAAAGAGGGTGGGCGGTGAGGGGAGGAAGTTGTGGAGGAGGGCAAGAAGAATAGGCAGATGAAGTGCAAAGAGAGCAACAGCGTTGGTGAACTGAGAGCGCGCCACTGCGCGCGCTCCGTGTGATCTTTAACGCGTTGCATTCTATGTGTGCGTGCATTCACGATCGTTGGTTCGTTGCTCGTCATGCTAGTGGTTTAGAGTGTGTAGTCAAACAAGATCGAGTGGAGCATAATCCATAATGTGGCAAAAGGTTGGCGGGAGTTGATAAGAAAAAGGGCAAAACATAAGGAGCGAGGTGCGAGAGGGAACACGAAAAAAAAAATGGTATTACGGTTAGGAATACGAAATAAATGAATCTCGTATAGAAACATACGTAACATCCATACATGGACGAGTATATTCATACATATATAAAATACGTACATAAGGGATAACTATGTCGACCGGGGGACGTCCAAGTCGTTACGAGTTCGAGAGTAGTAGTAGAGAGCCGACGAGAGTGACGCCGCGTTACCGGCGTGTGCCGGACGCTGCTTATGCAGTTTCCCCGAATATTATTAACTACGTTTACCATTTACGAATAAAGTAATAACAAAACACGAAATATAAAAGGTCTGGATAGTTCTCGAAATAAATACGTTAGAGTGTGTCGCACAGTGATAATAAACGCGTTAAGGGGAAAGAGGGAGGGGTAGGGTTTAATAATAATAAAAAAACGAATACAGCGGGCGGAGATTCCCGCGAGGTTTTTGCCGCTTTTCGCATCTCGCAAAGCTTCACGCTAGACCGCCTCCTGGGGTTTCGTGTGAATCGAGACATATTACGTTTTAAAAGAAAAATTCGACGTACGATTGAAATGTAGTGAAATATTTCATTTTGACGGAAACTACGATCGTTATTAAAATAAACGAAACACCGTTTTCGTGTTTTGTTGTCTTTACTTGAAAACAATATTTATTAACGCATATTCGTCTATGCGACGAGAAAAAGAAGACTATTTTTTGGGACTACTCGTCGTTGTCCACTACTCGTATCTCGTGAATACTCAAAGTACGAAACGATTTTTGTTACGCAAATACACGTTCATTAATTATATATTCATATATAACTACACATGTATGCTCATACGTGTTTAGACTTGTAGAGTGTGTCTGTTAACGCTTGTGGATATAAATCAAGTTCGAGATAACGTTGCTTTGGTACGTGAACCAGAAGGAAATGGAAAAAAAAGTGTCTGCTGCGAAAGTAGTGAGAGTGTGAGAGAGAGAGAGAACGCCAAAAAGTGTGTATTCACTCCTCCGGGCTTCACGTACTTTGCATTTCTCTCGTGTGCGCAAGCTATGCGCGGGAGAATATCCTTTCTCGCACGCACGTTCCCGCGAAATAAGCGCGGTTAGATCGCGATGTTATCAATAAAAGTCGAGCTTTTCATCACATATTTATTTGTCGAGTGTCCGAACGAAAAGTGATTAGGTTAAATACAAAGTCGTAGCACTAAAGTTGGTAGAAAAGTTATACCGGTGTACCGTGCGGAAAGGGTTATCTTGCAGAGTGATTAAAAAACGAACGATCAAACGCGTCGTAACGCGATAGAATTTCCATCAAGGTGATTTGCGGCGTTTTAACCTCGGGCTTATAAAATTGTAACGAAAAAATAAAAAATTCAATGTTTCCCTTAGAATCGATTGTTCTAGTGCATTCTTGAAAAATTTGCCTCTTTTCTGCCACGACGAAATCGTGACGACCTGCTCGGCGGTCTTGGCGGGCTTTTGGGCGCACGCGCGCGATCTGTACTACGTGCGAAAGATTTTCAAGTTTTATCTTTTCGTCTTAGCCCTCTCGTTTTTCACTCTTTCTAAAAACAATTATTTATAATCGTAGTCTCTGCGAATTCTCGTTTTTTTAAGGGGGAACCCAATTTTCTCGCATTTTATTTATTTATTTATTTTTTCCGTGTTTCGTAAAATTCTAAAGCTCGTGAAATTATGTCGAAACTCGACGAATACTTACATTTGCTTGACAATTTAGGGAAAAAAACATAACCGACCGATCGTATAAGAGTGTGAATGAAAAAATTGTTTTCAGATGCTGGATCCGAGCGTTCTGACGGATCTGGAGGAGTTGACGCTTTGCGGATATTGCAAGCAAAAGTTCAACGACCTGGATCAATGCCCAAAGTATTTGAGCTGCAAGCATTACTTTTGCCTTCGTTGCATTGAGAATAATTTGCTGAAGGGACGAGATCTTTTTTGCACTCATTGCTGGAAGAGAACCGACCTCGGAGATCAAGGCCCGGATTCTCTGCCGACCAACTTGCCCCTTCTAGCGCTGGCCAATAATTTTTCTCACCTCAAAATAACTAACAATGGCAACGCCAAGCCGGACAAGGAGAGAAAGGTAGGAAGCGCCGGCGGCAATGAATTTTCTATGTTTCGTTCTTTTTTCTCATTCCTAATACAATGAATTCAAATTTGAATCTTTGCATAGCAAAAAAAACAATCTTTTGTTCGTGCAAACAATTTTTGTGCCTGAAATTACAATATTTTTTACATTCAGAAAAAAAACCCGAGTGCTGTTTAATGCAGTGAAATTTAACATCGTTCAATAACACATGTGTCCACCAAAACAGAAATAGAGGCAATTCCAATTCCACATTTGAAAGAAAAAACATTTGCTTCGAAATTTTGTGAAACGTTTTTTTACCAAAGCCAATAATTAAATTTTTATAAACACAGATTGTAAGATATTTCTTTAAAAATTAAGTCAAATGATTTCTCAGCGTAGAATCCCCGATAATTGCATTTTGCTTAGTGGAATTCACTTTGTTTCAAAAATCGAAAAATCATTTTACGCAACAATTATTAATTATGTTAATTAATGACTTAATTTGTCAATGGATTTATTTGATATAAAAGACAAAAAAGCTTGTGTCAATAAGTCGAATTTTGTTGTGAGACAGAATGCCCCGTACGTGTACATACGAAGCCATAGAAAAAAGGTTTTCGTAGTAATAGGATCGCGTTGCTCAAGGTCAGCTTTACTCGAGTGCCTGAACACGAAAAAATGATAGAAAATGCAATTCGTTAATTAGTGTATCGTTTTCTTTTTCTTTTCAATTAAATCGAAATTGGATTAAATTACTTCGTCAAAATCACAATAACTACCTAATTTCTCTCTTCCATTTTAATTCGCAAAATTTAACATTATTCTATTAATTGATGCAACAGATACTCAGAATCACGATTACGATTATATTAGAATTATCGGATTTGAAAATATAAAAATTGATGTTCAATCAAAATTGTCCATTTTTTTCTGACAAATTAACTTTTTCAGCTTGAACAAAAAATCTGATTAATTTTGTACGCCCGAAAATTGTAAATAACGTTTGGAAAGGAGAAAAAAAACTTGACGTTGTTTAACGATCGAGAATATCTTGTTCGTCTATTATTTCTACAAATTGTTTTTCCCTTCTGTTTCTCAGAGTGAAAATTGTCACACGCACGGAATGCCATTCGCGCTTTGGTGCTGTACGTGCTGCACTGTACTCTGCCGCGCTTGTGCGACACCACAGGAACATCCTGGCCACCAAATAAAATCACTGACCGATGCCAAAGAACAACTTTTATCCGACGTGAGTATCGACGACTGATCTCGTATTTTATTTTCTTTTCGTCTCGGTAAACAGTTTTGTTTAGCACGAGGCACACGAAAACGTGAGCGAAATGTTCTGTGAAATGGCACATTTTTGAAGCGGCGGTTCTCGTTTAGAGAAAAAATGTAGTGGCACAAAAAAAATGTTCATTTTTGCCTGTTGTTTAGTTTGGAATAAAAACTTTTTGTTTTTCGTTTTGACTTTGTCATAATTCAGGTTCAACTCGAGCTAGTATCAATGGGAAAGTTATCGTCGGAGATCCAGAGACTAGCTGGGCAGCAGCGTGAATTTTTAATCAAAATTTTGGAGGCTTGTGTGACATTGAAAACGCACGTAGAGACAGATTTGCAAAACGGTTGGACGCATTTCCCGGAGATATCGGACGCGCGTGAGGCGTTGGGCAAGGCGAAGGCTAGTTTACAAATGATGGAGACGCCGGGTGAGATTTGGAGTTTGCACGGTCAATTGGCGATCGACAAGCAAAGATTACAGGCGAAATATCAGGAGATGATGTTGCAATGTCAGTTGGACGATTTGATCGGTAATTCCGGAGTGGTGTTTGATTTCGGGCTGTTGAAGCAGGCCCTGGCGAGTATACACTCGGGGGAGAGTATAGCGGCGCCGGGTAACGGTGGAACGAGATCGAGCAATCATTTGGCAGCGGCTCAAAACCCAATATTGTTTCTCGCTAATTATTGCATGTCGCAGTTGTACTCGAGACACGTAGTGAGCAAACAGCAACACATGCAAAACGGCTCGATCGAGTATCATGGAAACATCGTTGCCCCGTCGCCGATTCATCTTCAAGGGCCGCCTCAACAGGTACAAAATTCCCAGCAGCAGCAGCAACAACAACAACAACAACTGTTGATCCAGCCGGGTTCGCCATCGATAAAATCCACGTCGTCGGGGCCTCCGACATCGATGTTACATCCGGTGCAACAAAATTCATTCATGCAAGACGGTGTCGGACCAGTTATTCTCCACTCACCGACGCAGCTTACTCCGAACAACGTTACGTCCAATCTACGAGGGCCCAGCAATCCTTATCCCATGTATTACTTCAATATCGAAGTGAACTCGACTCCCCACGGACGTATAGTGATCGAAGTGAGACCCGACGTCGCGCCAAAGATGTCGAAAAACTTCAGCGTTCTCGCGAGCGGAGAAATTGGCTTTGGTTACAAAGGATGCTCGATATTTCAATGCTGGGAGGGCGAGTCGGTGATAACCGGTGATTTCGAGCTGAACAACGGTCGTGGGGGTCGGAGCATTTACGAAGACGGTTATTTCATGCCGGACGACACAAAATTCCCAGCTGTACGTGGTGCCGTTGGTATGCGTCGGACCCAAAAACGTCACGACAATTTGGGCATGGTGGGATCTCAATTTCGGATAATACTCCAAGAAATGAGAGGATTCACCGGAATTTTTGGACACGTTGTCGAGGGTCTAGAGCTCGTCGAAAAAATATCGACGTACGGTGACCAGACTGGTAAGCCGACGAAAGCAATCGCCATCGCGAAATCGGGTAAGTTGTAACGATCGCGTCGCGGCGAGGAGAGCCCTGAGAATTAAATCGATAAAAGCGCGTTTAACGGCCTCGCGTTCCAAGGCCTCTGTAAGCACGGATTATTCTTGTCGCTTCTCTGTATTCACTCAAATCCCAACAATCAAACGTAACGTAACACGAGAATAACGTGGGATATTATTATTTCGATTAAAAAAACAAATAATCCAGATTACGAGAGAAAAAACAAAAAGATATATAAGTAGGGAGCTCTATTAACGCGTGTAAAACTGCGCCGATCAACGCGATTGACTCTCGAAACGGTGCAACGTCGGATTTGACGAAAAAAAAAGAAAAACAAGCAAAAGAGACAAAAAATAAGAAAAGAAAAGAAAAATGAAGATAAATAACTTTATTAACTATAGAGTCTAAAGATGTTGAATCTATTTTTAAATCGCGAACGCATAAAGTTACGACAAACAAAAAAACGTTGTAAAACGATGTAGGAAAGAG
>JABSMR010014007.1:0-10795 GCA_018902295.1 Dusona sp. PSUC_FEM 10030013 | reverse complement strand
TCATTTCCAGATGTGTAATTTATTACAATCTGGAAATTTTAATAATCATATTTGAGATATTCAGAAAATAGTTATCTCAAATGGGAGCTTTATGAAATATGGAAAGACCAAAACTCACGATGTTGAATTTTTCATCGTTGGAATACAATGAAATTTCATTTTTACCAATTAACAGATTGTTGCATTTTTCTACTTCAATTATTGAAATTTTGTTTGGGTTTGTTTGGGTTTGTCAGACTTTTAATCGTCAGCGATATGTGTCGGATATTTTGACGAATTTTTTATGTTGGAATCTTGTTTCTCTGGTTTACCTGATCGCCAAATGAACGAGCGTGTGTCCTATGTCAAAGGCACTGCTTCTGTTGAGGAGTAAAACCTCGGAATGCGTCAATTGACGTGCCGGATCACCGCCACTCGCAAGATACGCCTCGACCGGTGCGTTATCACCTTCGACGATACCGAGACACGCATTCAACCAGCACCAATCGGTATGACGTCTGAGCTGCTTGAGCCGGCTGTCGTAGTCGCAATCGTTCGGTGATTGAGCGTTTGGTAGACTGTCGTTTCTCGAATCGTATCTGTGAGAACTCCTGTAAGAATTTTTACAAAATCTTGTAACAATTGCAGAAAGCGTGGGAAGAAAAAACAGCTGATAGGGATTTCGAAGTCTGCATCGTTGGAAAGTACGAAAATTTCTTTTTTCAACAATTTTTAAAAGTTTCTAAATGTCAAGGTTGTGAAAATCGTCAATTTTGTTTATCGACTGCTTGCTCGAATCCCATTTGAATACTAAAATATGGAAAATTATTTTGGTAAAATGGAAAAAATGCTAATTTGAAAAGTATAATGAAAAAGGATGTAACGAACCTCCTAGCTATCGCGAGATTCTCATCACGTTGAGCTTGATGTATGTAGGGTAGTGCGGTTTGCGGTGACAAGGGTAAGCCTCGTTGATTGTGGTCCCTCTCGGGACTGGGTAAAATAAGACCCGAATTGACTCCAGACTTCTCTCTTCTCTCTCCGCGTTCTTTCGTCGGATGTCCGCACATAACGCATTTCGTAGCTTTTGGCCAATTCTCATAAGTACATACGATACAGGACCATTTGTCCGGATGAACATTCGGCGGTGGTGGTGTTTGCACGTTGTTCAATGAGGCAGGATTCAATTGGTCGTTCGAGACGGTATTTGTAAGGAGGGAAGGAGGGGGTGGATCACCGAGTCTCAATGGTGCAAGGTGTTCGTGCAAATTCGAAGCTATTGAATTTGACGATTGGGTATTATTTGGTGGTTTACGATTGTCACATTGGACGCAACGAGTTGCATTTTGATAATTCAAATATGTGCAAGTTTCGCACGACCATTTACCACCCGATGGTAAATTTTGACTGTAATTTTGTGGACTAAGATTGTACGAATCCGTGCTGTGGCTTATTTGTGGCACTGGACCTGACGCCACGTTAGACGATGACCTCTGCGGACTTGGATCTCTCAATCTGTATATGTCCTCCCCCAGCAGAGGCTTTGTACCTCGACACATTGTACATTTCAAGGACGACGGCCAATTCTCATACGTACAATATTCGCATATCCATTTTGACTGAGTCTCTTCCAGTCGGCTATTCATTGTCGCTACGACGTACCTTTAAATCAAATGATTTTTTTCATTAAACATATGTCGTACGAGTATGGATTCATTCGTAATAATTTATCGTAGGAAAAGAGAGAGAAAAGAGTCCAAAATATTAGTACAATAGCTTTTTTTAAAGACAACCGACTTTTTTTTTTACTTTTCTCAGCAGTTCTTAAGGGTCACTCATTAATTGATAAATGATTCTGATAATAATTTCAAAATTTCACACATCGATGCGACATAACGGTGTCTATTCCACAAGGAATGAAAGATATATTTCGCAAGACTACAAATTGTATCGATGAGAAATCAAAGACCGAGCCAAGACACATTGCGATTAAAAATAAAAATATAACAAAGCTTGCCAAAAAATGATTCGTGGCCAAAAGATTTTCACTCGTCCTTGTTGAATTCTCATAAAATCCCATGTGATTAAAATGATGGTTTGAAAGTGTTGATAAAAAATCAGTCATTACTTTTTAAAATATTTTATTGATTCTGCACAAAATATTTCAGGAATGATTATTAATCAGAAACCAAATCATGATTTCTGAAAACTTTTAAGACGAAGCGCACAAGCAATGGATTTAATAACTTTTTTTCTCTATTTCTTTTACTCGCATAATTTTCAACATCTTTTTACGCGGCATATATTAATTCTTGCTTGAAACATTCTTAAAAAAAAATATTGTAACTTTTCAAGAAAATTCTTACCTTAAACTTTAGTGGTTGTGGCGCAAACTTTGTTGACACAAATTTTTTTCCTAAATTGACTAATTCCTTGGATAACAAGCTACTTCAGTGTCATGTAGCAAACATTACGGCAAAGCGCAAAGTACACAGCGCCGCTAAATTTCCCAACTCAGACCAGGATCTGTGGCTATAAAAATCAAAATATAAACAATTTTATAAACTTATCAATAAAATCAATATAAGAAATTAACAAAATCAATATCAAATGCGCTTTAATAATTTTTCTTTCAAACTGAATTGTGAAGGAAAATAAAATAAAATCTGAATTATGAATAGCATGAAAAAATGTAATTGTTTCGTAAATAAATAATATTTTTGCTTCGAAACAGTTGTGACGAACAAGAAAAATTTTTAGTTTTTCAATTAGTGAATAGTTTCGACTTAAATTTACAGCAAAAATTGCTGGCCACTGAGTATCGTTACGGATAACATTGAAATAAAGACATTTTTTTCGAATCCAAAGTTTTACAAGATAAAAATCTCAGTATATATTAACATCTAATTAGCATTAACAGTTCCGTTATGGTAATGAATTATGCATGGAACAGAAACTTGTTTAATTATTAGTCATTTTCTTAACGGTTTGAGGTGGTTGTCTCGCTAAACCATTTTTACTTGGCACATTTTGAAAGAATTCACCATTCTGGATCATAGATGTTTCCAATCAACGCTTCACAGTTTTAGATGCGTTTCTAATTGCAAGGATTAAAAATTTTTATTTTTCCGAAAGTAACTCCAGAACTCTGCTAGCCATTTTTTTAGAAAATTCTCAGTTGCGGAGTAACGTACGACAAAGTTTGTCAAAAAAAAGTAGGATTTTGACTGTTTAGTTTCGGAAGTAGATGTGGAAAACACTGTTATTTCCGAAACGTTAAACTTTATGGCCAGCATTTTTTTTCAATACTTTTGAAGTTTTAAAATTCCAATAAGATACAATAATAAACATTTGCAAGTTATTCAAATTTTGATGGAAACTCAAGTTTTAAACATCACTGAAGCAGGAGACGTCAGTCTTGAACACTAAATACTTTTAGTAAATATCAAATTTTTTCTGTAGACACAGAATAGCATGATCTCAGATCAAAATTTACAAACCAAATTGAGCGGTGAAGAAAAAAAAAGAGATTTCACAGCAAGCCGAGGAGTTTCAAGGTCAAATATTTATTTTTTTAGCAAAGTGCCAAAATTATTCATCGTGCAATTACATCATGCTAATTTGTTGAATATAAATGTTGTATAGACAAAAACAGGAGGGAAGAAACAAGTTAACGGGCAATGGGAACGTCAGGTTCACCTAAAATAATGGAGTTCCAGTGGATGCGTTATTTCCTTGACAGTAGACCGGTGCAATAGGGCAGCATGCAGGAAGAGTGCAACGAGTTAAGATCAACAAGCGAGTCTATACCTGGTGGGATATCGAGAATTCGGAGGTATCCCCCGGTTGGCTCGTCGTCACGCGGAGAATAAATCCATCGCAGAGAGTGTATAGCCACGTAAAAATCGCAGACTTTTTGTTTCGTGTTGAAGATAACACAAGGAATTGTTGCAAGAGATTCCTCAAGATTGACAGGAGTCGACGTGTTTTTTTTGTCCACTCTCTTTAAGCCCAAAGGAACGTTAAACCTTTAAGCTCGAATGATAACTGCAATAATTACACAAGAAAATATGACACATTTTAAATATTGTCGATGACGATCGAAAGTTGGAGTCGCGAAATTGAAAATGAAAATATAACGCGTAAAAATTTTGACGGTTCCTCTGTCTCTACATCGCTCTCGCTCGCGCGCAATGCCTGGCCCGCGTATTTGTGTCCGTGTGTACGCGTGCCTGCAATTGCTATAAATGTATGTGTGTGTGTATTTCTATATATTTCTCTGAGAGTTGCACGATTGTCGCGCGAGATTGACACGACACACACGCACGATTCGTCCTTGTATACACCAACACTTGGGCACAACACCAAAAACTCGTGAAACATAGAGTGTAACGAAAATGAAAGAAAAAATAAAAGAAGACCAAGAGAAAACTCACTGTTTCCCCGTCGCGATACAGTCTAGACAACGATTTTTTTTCTCTTTCCTATCGTTATCTCTCACTGCTCTCACTCGTTAACGCCCCCCCCCCGTTCCCTCCGACCCCCGCTGAGCTGCGCTCTCTCGTCCTCCTTTTTTCCGTTTTCTCCCCCCCTTCTAACAGCTCGTACTCATAATTCCGTGTGTTTTCTATTAGCTTGTTTGGCATACGAAAAAGCTAAATCGCCTTGCGGACAAACCTCTTCTTCGGTGGGAATGTCGGTTTTGACAGTCATCCGCCAACATACTGACAGACGTACCAACTGTGACATATGTATTTTTAATTTAAAAAAAAAAAATTCCTGTGGCAGCACTTACTCTGTCGGTGGCGGGGCATTTAGAAATTGACATCGCGGGGATTTTCCAAAAATTTTAACGACAATTGATTAATATGTAATTTTGGAGAATTTCAATGCGACTTTTATATATCATAATTCCCCCGCAATGGACCAATCATTATTGCGATTATAAATCATGATCGATTGACACAAAAATCTCGTGGTCATAAAACACGCTCGGTCGATAACTGATTCTTTTCCGTTCGGAATAAATTATTACATTTAATCTATAAACTTTTGGGCAAAAGAACAAAACAACGATAAAATTTTCCCAACAATGCCACCAATAATTCCTGCTCATAGCTTGCCAAAAAAGTTAAATATTCAAGACGAGGGCGGCACGTGGAAAGTATAACTATCTCTCTCGCTCTTCTTCTTACCCCTGCTACTATGCAAAAAATATACAGGCCATGCGATCTCGTGCCGATGTTTCGCCGGGCAGTTGATTCTATCTTATTTCATAACGTTTGGGTTTAAAAATTCCGACTTTGTTCGTTATTCGTAATAAAAATCAGAATATTTATTAGTTTCTCCCATTTTAATAATCGAGAGCAATTGATTGCTAATCTCGTACACGTAAGTACACGTTCATGTAACGAAAATGAAATATCCTTTTGTTTCGAAACCAACGCTGGTATGTTTGTAGGAAAAATAATAACAGGAGAGGTTTGATCGGAAAATTTCTTGGAACGCGCAATAATCGCAATAATTCTTATAGTTTTTTTCCTTATACTACGATTTAATTTGTCCCGAGTCGCATTTCCACTGACATAGTTGAATGTTAAAATTTTGAAGCATTTTCGACCGCTCTTACGATTCATCGTGTCTTTACACGTGTTTTTCACAAATATCGCGAGCATTTTCATGGTTATAATTCCGTAACTTGTGACTCGTTTTTTTTCAACGTTCCGAACAGAATGAACGAAGGTTGGGAAAGCGACGAGGACAAGGCGATGAATCCAATAGTTTCACAGCAATACACCAATACGGACAGGTATCACAACAGTGATCGTCCAAGGAATCAAAGGAACGATAGAAACCGAGACCACGATGGTTCTCAGAGAAATTATCAGGACTCTAGGAGGGACGATCGCAACAGAGGTGGAAATCAAGACGACGGCTTGGTCATACACATTGACCAATCTAAAGTTGGAAAACTCATCGGACGAGGTGGCTCCAAAATTAAGGAATTGGAGAGAGACAGTGGTGCTCGAATCAACGTGAGTTCATTCATTTTTACAGTTTTTCTTTAAGGAGATTTTAACCCTAGGCAAAGTTCAGATTCGAGCATTTAGCTGCTTAAAGATTGTGCCGGACGGGCGAGTCAGCTGGGTCTTGCAGACCTAGTAGGAAAAAGTAACCAAGAAAAAAGGTAGGGACAATTTTTCTTCACAGCGAAGTCGGTTAAACAAAAAAATTCTGGTCCATTTTGCAACATTTGTTTTTTGAAAACAGTCAAAAATGATATACCAGGTTATTTGAGAAGCTCCTTCCTTCTTGATATCAGTATTTTTTAAAAATGGTCTTAAAGTTTCCATTTGTTAGGACACACCGACTAATAGGACTTTTTTTCAATTTTCCAAACGGCTCTAATTTTATTCTTAGATTTAGTTTCGTGTTTGTAAACAATGATTGTCAAATAATCGTTCCATTGCAAATAACTTTTGGGCTCTATGGAAATGAGAAAATTTACCCTGCATTCCTATGATCCAAAGTTCAATATAATTTTAAAAATATACCGATGGAATTGAGAACCGAGAGAATTGAGAAGTCGGTTAAAATAAAAAAAAAAACAATATTTTCAGATTGACAAATCTTATGGAAGTGACACGGCTGCTGTGACGTTAGTTGGTTCGGAAGAGGCGCAAACAAAGGCGAAAGAACTCATCGAGGAGTTGATGAGTGAGGACAGACAATACGGATCAGGAGGCGGAGGAGGCGGCGGACAATATGGATCGGGAGGCGGAAGAGGAGGACAATATGGATCAGGAGGCGGAGGAGGAGGGCAATACGAATCAGGCGGTGAAGGAGGAGGGCAATACGGATCGGGCGGCGGAGGAGGAGGACAATACGGTTCGGGAAGCGGTGGAAGAGGACAGTACGGGTCAGGAGGCGGCGGAGGAGGCCGGGGAGGACGTGGTGGTGGGCGGCAGAATACTTACGAGCAAAAAGGAAGCGACGATTTTCAGCAGAACGGGAATACAGCACCTGTTGTAGAAGAATTCACGAAAATAGATTGGGAGAAAGCGAACGAAGCGCATGCGAGGTATCAGGTCGAAAGATGGGCTAACGTGGGTCCGATTCTTAAAGAATTCTACCACGAGGATCCGGCGGTGGCAAATATGAGCGAGGATCACGTCGCTCGTATAAGAAAAGAAAATAACAACATAGAATGTCGTCGAGTGTTCGACAAGGTCGAAGAAGGTGTCGAGGACGGTTTCAAAGTTCCCAATCCCGTGGAAACTTTTCATCAGGCTTTCCACGATTATCCCGAAATTCTCGAGGAAATTCGTAAACAAGGATTTTCCAAACCAAGCCCAATACAGTGTCAGGCCTGGCCGATATTATTAAGCGGCAAAGATTTGATCGGCATCGCTCAAACCGGTACAGGCAAAACTCTGGCTTTTCTCTTACCGGCGCTGATTCACATCGATGGACAACCGATTCCTCGCGCTGAACGAAAAGGTCCAAATGTTCTCGTTATGGCACCGACCCACGAATTGGCTCTACAAATCGAAAAAGAAGTCGGCAAATATTCTTATCGCGGTATCCGATCGGTTTGCGTTTACGGAGGTGGCAACAGGCAAGAACAGTTGGCTAGCGTCAGCAGAGGCGTTCAAATAATCATTGCTACACCCGGACGGTTAAACGATCTCGTCCAAACCGGAGTTCTTGATGTTCAATCTGTCACTTATCTCGTACTCGACGAAGCTGATCGTATGTTGGACATGGGATTCGAGCCTCAAATACGAAAAACTTTGCTCGATGTTAGACCCGATCGACAAACTGTTATGACCAGGTAAACTGTCGTCATCGTGGATAAAACAGTCGAAAGAATTTTCCTTTCATTCCCCAACCACAGAAACTTCAGTAATTTCAAATTGACTCATTTACTTTTCTTTGATTGCCGCTCGAAATCTTCCTTTTCTCTACAATTTTGTTGAACTCGTATTATTTGTTGAGTAATTCATTTCTTTCTCCGCATTTACAGTGCAACTTGGCCTCAAGGTGTTCGAAGATTGGCTCAATCCTACATGAAAGATCCGATCCAGGTATTCGTTGGCTCGCTAGATTTAGCTGCTGTTCATTCGGTACGACAAACCATTCACTTGGTCACCGATGAGGAAAAAACAGCAATGGTAAAACGAAACGTTACGCATGACATTCTACTTTTCGACCTTCTACCGCACATGGGGGCAATATGATCCCAGACGTTTTTTTAATACATTTGGAGAATATGAATTTTTGAAAAAATGAAAACGAAACGTATTTTGTTAGAAAAGAAATGAAGTGTCTAAGCATTGGCTCAGAGCAAGAGGCGCGTTGACAGAACGTGAGTTTCAGCCCAAAAACGGTGGGGTCAAATTGACCCCGTGTGTGGTCGAAGAATGAATTGCAAAAAAAAAGAAATTTCGTCAATTTGTATTTGTTTACATTCGCAGCTATACACTTTCTTCCGAAATATGGGAGAGAACGATAAGGCAATTGTGTTTTTCGGTAAAAAGAGTCGAGTTGATGATTTGGCGAGTGAGCTGGCATTAGCGAACGTTAGTTGTCAGAGTATACACGGTGGTCGAGACCAACAGGACCGTGAGCAAGCGCTGGATGACATAAAGAAAGGAGCTGTAAAGATACTTTTGGCGACTGACGTGGCCAGTCGGGGTATAGACATCGAGGACATAACGCACGTTTTCAATTACGATTTTCCTCGCGATATCGAGGAATACGTTCATCGAGTAGGAAGAACCGGGCGTGCTGGTCGTACCGGAGAGAGCATAAGTTTAATGGCGCGTAACGATTGGTCGCGAGCCAAAGAGCTTATTCGTATTCTGGAGGAGGCCAGTCAGGAAGTTCCTGGCGGATTGTACAAAATGGCAGAACGTTACGAGGCGATGAAAGAGAAAAAAGCGCAAGAGAAAGACCGCGAGCGTATTGACGGCGGTTCTTACGGAGAACGCGATCGTTACGGGGGTGGAGGCAGTGGTAGAGACCGCTACGGCGGCGGCGGCGGGGGTGGCGGCAGAGACCGATATGGCGGCGGGGGTGGGGGTGGAGGTGGTGGTGGACGTGGCGGAAGAAGAGGAAGCCGCTGGTAGACCAACTTTCATCGAATCTACTCCGCTAAGTCTTTTGCCCAAAGTTCCTCCAAGGCTGTGCCTTTTTTTCTCGGGGACTAAACCCACTTTTTTTATACAATTATTTTCAACTCGAATCTTTCCCGGTTCAAGATTACATAATAAGAAAAAAAGACTGTTCCTTAGCGCACTGAATTATATTTCGCGTAGGGAAATAACTTTTTTTTTTTGGCATCGAACTCTCTTCATTAATTCGGACAGACCTCGCGCGATTTTCCTCTGTCACGATAAACAATCTTCACGGACGAATCCCTAGATTTTTTCGCAATATAACGTACAGATCGATATTTTTTTTTTGTTTTTCTTAGCGCATTGAGGAATGATTATTCCGGATTTTTTTTCGACACTAATTCAGTGTTACGACAGTCTACATTATCATGGAACTTGTCCGAGCAAGGGAAGTTCATTTTGCCTGCGAGCGATTCATCCCGCCAAGTTAATTTGATTTTTTTGTTTTTTATTTTTTGCCCCATTTTTGCTTCTCTCGCTCGTCTAGTCTCTAAAAATGAATCGATTAGGGTTTGGACGAATCGTGGATTGTAACTGAGCTTTAATTAGTAAGGTTGAACGATGGTCAATTTTTCGTTCAACGATGGAACTTTCCAATCGGTCTGAGGATTTCCTTATTTTCGCAAGGTATTGTCAGTATTATTAAGACATACGGGACGAATGTTTAATTCATGTAATGTAGATATACAACTATAAATATAAATGAACGTATGTAATTGATGCGAGTATGAAGAATAAATATATATTTTTCGCGCAGATACATGTATATCTTTATAAAAAAATAAGGCCCCTTCTATTTTACAGACTTACAAATTTTTGTCTGCTGTACAATTTGGTCATTTCGGAGCCTCGGTTACAAAAGAGTGTTTCGTATGAAAGAAAAAAACGAATCGAACGGTAGCTCGCTACTAGAGACATAATCAAGTTTGATTCTCGTTGCTCTTGACTTTTTTTATACGCGTGACTTACGCGCACTTTACCGGAGGCACTGGTTAATCGAGTTATTTTCAGAGGAATTCACTCTTTGCTTGAAATTTGTCTTAAAAATATTGTATCGTAAATTCGCAGACGCGTTTAGATCTAAATCTGGAAGATTATGAAATATGTTTTTTTGAGAAAAAAAAAACAAATTTGATTTCCAATACGTTTTCCAGTTACGCATCGATGAATATGAGATACCAATTTAATGGCTTTCATGAAATTGAAGGAACAGGGAAATTTTTTTTTTTTTAATTTAGATCTATGTCTCGGAAATATTCAACAACTTTGCCTTAAATTATGAGAGTTTCGAAGGAAAAAAAAACAAAAACTATTACAAATTAATAAGATAGAAAATTTAAGAACGAAGATATAAAACAATTGAGGGATTATTTAACTGTAGACTTTGAAGTTTCGCGTCTTTGTGTACTTTTCCGCGAAAATCTTTCCGCTCGGTGTTGGCATGGAAAAGGCAATGTCTTCCAGTGACATAATGTACCCAAAGAAATAGGTCGTTCTGGAAGAAGAATAATCAAAATTCAATTTACAAATACAAGCAA
This sequence comes from Dusona sp. PSUC_FEM 10030013, assembly GCA_018902295.1. NCBI lineage: Eukaryota > Metazoa > Arthropoda > Insecta > Hymenoptera > Ichneumonidae > Dusona > Dusona sp. PSUC_FEM 10030013. The sequence continues at coordinate 99 of JABSMR010014007.1, read as the reverse complement.
TCGTTTTTTTTTATGCTGTACAATAAGTAATCGTTCAAAAAAGTTATAATTGGTAAACGTTAAAGTGATTCATTATTTTTTAAATTATTATTCAAGTAA
>JABSMR010013996.1:0-10798 GCA_018902295.1 Dusona sp. PSUC_FEM 10030013 | reverse complement strand
TATAAATATATACGTATGTATATATATACATATATATAACTTGAGGCGATTTTGCAAAAGTTTTCTCGGTCTCGTTTTACTTTGGCGGTATACTGGCATATAACTAAGGTTATACGCGCGCTATGCTGACTTATGGCAGCCCCTCTTTTACTATCATCGAAGCTCTCTTGGTTTTATACTTCCTCTTCTCGACATATAAATGCGATCATTATCCTTTTCCTATCTCCCCCGTTTGCGCGTCAAAAATGGAGAATTTTTGTCATAAAGTTTAAAACGTTAATAAATGTAAATCTTGACATAAATACAAGTATCTACTAAATCAATCAAAATTTGAATGTTTTTTTCAGCTGATAAAATTATGTAAAAAATAATACTAATAAAATAGTATCTTTCGTAATAAAGAAATATGTGAAGGCAAATATTTGTAAAGGGAAGAAAAGTGTAATGAGCGACGCCCTCTAATCAAAGCCTGCTCTGATTATTATGGGGTGAAATTCATTTAATTCTTGTCTTTCCAAAGACTCACGAGTTTACTAAGTCTGACCACACTACACGCGGTCTCCTCCCTTTGCCAGTAACATACGAATCTCTATGCTGATGTAGCGAGACCCGACTCCCGAGTTCAGGCAAATAGACATATGTTTATTAATTTAAAGAGACACGTCAATCTCTATGAGCCAATGTATATAGAGATAAATGTGTATTTATGTAAAGTGATATTTATTTTTAAGCGAAATTATATTTAGGATACATTTATATATATAAAAATTCTTTTTTTAAGTGTGTATTTACGTATATATGTTGGTAATAATTACTTCTGACTTTAATTGGGTCTGAACTTGAAGAAAAAACCGAAAGGGAGAAGAAACAAGAGAGAAAATCTGCTATTATGAATATTATTGTCCTTTCCATCCAATTTCAGCTTGCCGGCGATATTTTCCAGCATACACAGTCACAGATACTGCTGTGTTTCTCTCATTCTCTTCTTTTTTTCCCGCCCTTTTCTTTCTCTTTTATATCTATATACTTTTGTTCTTTACTCTTTCATTGCCCATAGCCGACTGTTCTCTCCCTCCAAAGTAAACTTATCTCAGCAGTTATTACAAAAGTAGCTACCGAGCCAACGAGAAGAAGCCGAGTGAGAAACAAAGAGAAAGGAGGATACAAGAAGGAGAAAGAAAACGAGGGAAAAATAGATATGTATGTACATAGACGCGAGAAGAAAAAACTGGTCGAAACTCCTTAACGAGATAGGCGACAACACGAACCATTTTTTTCATTATATTACCTTACGTATAATGGCGTAATAAGTCAAAAGTAAATATTGATAAGATCAAAAGATTTCTCTTCATTTACATTATTCATTTCGATAAATAATATAATGATTCGAATTTTAAATGTGAATTAATAATAGAGATCATAAAATTTTAATTGAAGCCAAATGAATTTTCGAGCCCTCTCGGATTTCAATTAGAAGTTGATGATATTTGTATTTCAATTAATTACTATGCCTTTATATGTTATGTGAGAGAGAAGGCCGAAGAGATTTGTCTCGTTTTCGTTTCCAGTTGCATTTGTCCGTACAAAATTCCTCTCAATATACACATACACGCCAATAAAATCTTTTCGATAATTGGTTTCGCAGTTCGACCGGCTCTGCTTTACGATGTCAAACGCGAGCTACCATCTCTTCCGACTCGATTTGCACAGTCCCACTCATAATATATCTATATGTGCTTCACTATCAAAGCTTGGAATAAATGTATATATGGACATTTGGAGCTTTCATGGTAGCGATGAAGGTGTAAGTACTCTTCTTGTCTACAGGGTATCCTGAAAATGGAGAGAGATATACGAAAAGTAGATAGATTATGAAATTCTAACGAGCAAAGTCTAATTATGTTTCTCTGCGATGCACTGTTTCGAAGACATTTATATTAATTAATGTGACAGGTTATGCGGTACGCGAGTTGAGCGAAAGAGTACAACAATGACCTGGACTCGAGCAGAGGCGGAACATGCGCTGCCCTTGCTCCTTCGCTCTGCTTTTGCACGGCATTGCAGTTACGTTCATTAATAAATATCTCATGAACGGTGTATCGAAGATAAAAAAACGGCCGACGTCTTTTCCCTTCAAAATTTTATCATCTTTCTATGCTGAGATGATTGAACGGACATTTGGGTCACCCAACATATATCGGAATATTTTTCTCGCTCGGTTCCTCTTTTCATGCGCGCTATAAGCTCGTCTCCCCTTTGAAGCAACTAGCTCACGCGGATTTGACCGTTCGGAAGGTCGTACCCGTTTCCGATATATTGGACTCCGGAATAGGGTCGAGCAAGAGCTCTTCTGCCAACCTCCGGTATCTCACGCCCCATCGATGCCACTGTAAACCATCTTGTAATTGCACTCGGCCATATGCATTAGGACACGAACACGCTTTCACATTGCGAATCTCTCATCCCCTCTTTTTTTCCCTTCTCACTTTGAGACACGGACGAACCTCGGTACACCCACTCATAGCGCGAACCCGCGAATAATGGAATCGTGCGACGTTGGACAAAACCACGGCTCTGTTTTACTCCCTGTCAGTTGTGGTCTCACGGATTACCTATTCGCTGGTGCACTCCATTCCATCCTATTGTCACTCGTGTTTGTTATCTTTACCAACGTCCCCAACCCGTACTCCTTCTTTCTCCTGTCATTATTCGCACTCTCTCCTATGTCATCGATCACTTCTTTCTACTCAAAACGAACATTGACCTTTCAAAAATAACCAAAAATTCTGATTTTTTCATAATTGAATAACAAATATTAATAATGCTGTTTCAAAAAACGTATGCATAAAGACATTTATTGCCATTACTTCGGGCTTTTAAAAATAATCGGTACATTTTTTTTATCGTACCGATGAAATTTGGGCCATTTTTTTTCACACAGCACGTTCGCCATACCGTTTATTTTTGGTACAGCTATTTATATCTTCACATATCTATGTATATATATGTGAATATACATGTGGCTATTTACTATTTTTCTCTCTCTCGCTCTGTCGATTATCTCGTGGTTGTGTAGCACGAGCGTCAACCTTGCATAGCGACACCCCCGACACACGCTCGTTGACTCGAGTAATCGCGTTACCTCGTTCTCGCGCCAAAACTCCAACTCCCGCCCTTTACGCTTCACTTTATCCACTCTGACTTTCCCTCTAATTCTCGCGTAACGTTTCCACCATCTCCGTCCCTTTCTCTTTCTCCTCAACCATATATGTTTATAGAGTGTTCTAAAATTCGGCCTTCTCGTTATTGGAGTACATGGAGTACGAAATTCTGGAGCAACGACTCTGTTTTGATCCACCATTTTTCATAAATCATTCAAATTATATATTAATTAAAAGGTTGAACAATTGAAGGCGTAAGATTTTTTGCAATATTATAAAATTGCAAATATACTAGTGATTTTATCATTTTGTAATATATTTATGTGTGTTATTTTATTTGTTGATTTTTTAATTTATTTTCTCATCCCACATACATTTTTGCCTCAATCGCAAACAAATATTAAAGTTTAAAGTTTATCAATATTTCCTGGCGATAAATTTAATACAACCTTACAAAGATTATTTTATTAATGCTGATGGCGTTCCCAGCCTAGTTTCTTTTTTTTTTGTTGCCTGAATTCATCCACCCTCTCCATCAAGATACACTTTTACGAAAAGTTTACCGTCACGTATTATTATATACGATCCTAACAACAGCGTAGAACTGAGAACCATGAGAAGAGTGGTGATGGTGGTGTTCTGCGCTCTTTATTGCCTTTATTTACGGTTATTATCATCGTAAGAAGGCTATCTCACTTCACACTTAGGTCAGTTTTCTCACCTACGGGGTAGTTTAGGTAAAGCTGCGTTGGAAAATTCTAAAAAGCTTTTCAAATTACATTTTTAATTTTTTATCTGTTTATTCTCTATAAGCTTCGACTTATCTCTGCTTGTCTTAATTATGGTTCATTTTGAAAATACGACACATTGCCACAAATCGTTCTGCGTACGTTTTTCGGCCCTGAACATTTTTCAACGTCTTTTGTGATATTTTATATCTTTATTTTCTTATTATTTTATCAATTTCAAACATTGATGAATCTCGATTTTTTTTCATTCAATAGATTTCCAAATTTGATTTCCTTTCTAATTTGTGAAACGCTTTTTCGTGGAATTTCCTGTACGTAATCTATAAAATCGTGATATAGGTTACAAGGGCTTACAGTATTCGAAATAAATCACGTCATATAAAGTTGGGATCGAGAAATAGGGAGGAGAATGTAAGGGATGAACAAGCAGTCTCGCGTGAAGATGACGATGTGTAGAAGGCTGGATTATCGCCAGTCGAAGAGATAAATCCTTCCTTCTCTTCCACCTTATACTTTGCCGGAATTGAAAGAAAAAGGAACGTTCATCACTAAAGCGTTTCAATAATAATGATAATAATAATAATAAAATAAAAAAGAAGATTGCATTTCTTTTCCACAAATATTTTTCAAAGCTTATTCGTCGTAACTTAGATATATTATTGAGACATCAAAATTATTATGAAATTTAAATATTCATCAATAATAACAACAAGTCGTATAATTCATTTTTATATTTTATAATAGAACGGAAAAAGGTTGCAAAATTTAGCAGAGCAGCACGGTTATGTGATGCATTTGTTGACAAAAAAAAAATAAAAAATTCACACGCCCTGCGAGAAGTCACGTTGATCGAATTTTTTCGCGATGATCCAAGTGTGGATTGTTGCGCTCACGTCGAAGAATTCCAAGCCCGAAGATTGGCTCTCGGCTGGTGCATGAGAATCGAGCTTTTCTGCGTGGAAAACTCGACTAGCCGGAAATCCCCTCAGGAACGAAATATTTGCCATGCCTTCGTGCATACATATTTAATTCTTGTTATATTCTCTCTCATCGCATTATTTTAAAAATTCGACATTTTTTTCAGGTCAATATTTTTCCAATTCTACGTTCATTATTTCCTTCACAAATAATTATTTCATTCTCCATTCGTTTTTGATAACGCTTCCGTATAGATAAATTCATTTTTCAATTTGTACAAAATGAAACAGATGAAAAGCCAAAATAAGGATGAATATTTTTCTTGCCAAATAATTTTTTATTCCACATTGTTTTTGTTTTGATGTTTTATATAGCTATTATATTCGAATATGAGGTGTGTCCATAGAATAAATATGTATGCCCATTTTTATATCAATTTTTCATTATATTTGTGTTGCCAAAAAATAGTTTAATTGATATTTTTCCCATCGTGTTTTTTGGACTTCATCCCTCGGGAATAGTGTTTTTTTTTTTGGTTTAGTCCTTGACGCAATTGCTTCAGTTGAAAAACTAGGGAAGACGTGCGGGGTATAGAATGAAAAAAGTTTACGATTGTGTGTACTTTTGCGCCCTTTCCAGCCCTTAGAGGACTTTGTTTGTACACATATTCTAAGGGGGTTGAATGAAAAAGTTTGAACCCCCATAGAGGTTCAATCCGAGTGCTGGAGCGTGAAATTCACGGAAGCATTATATTTTCTCTTGTTTAGGGCCCGAAGGCATGGAACAAAATCAAGGTGGGGGATAAAAGCGCAAGTTACGGTGTGATTGGGCGGGAAGGGCGGAACGGAGTGAGGGCTTTTTTCCACCTACCGGAGGGTCTAACGAAACGACGACAACAAGACGAGGTTTTTTTTTCAACACAACTCGGAGGAAAATTACTTTGGAAAAAAAATTATCTTCAAGATTTAAAAAAAGCACTGGAAAAAAAAACTCCTTGGAAATAAATTAACTTCACGCTGGAATTTTTCGGGATAGGATATTCGTGACATTTCCATGATCTCCGAATTATTATTCCACCAGATAAGAACACGTTGGGTAAGATTTATCGATTTTCCAACCCCCCGACGTTTACCAAGACCCCAACCACCAATTGGACCATCGGACATCCGACTCGGTGATAGCAAATTTCCTCAGAGGTGTTATATATATGCTCGACCTCTTACTTTCACCCTCCAGGGACACGACAAGCTCGCTGAAAGCCTGATAAGGGCTGAAACTACCGAGACTCACGTGGTAAGGAAACTTTACACCAGTCCCGCCATCCTCCGTATGTCCCAAGACGTACGGGGTTGCAAATTTTTAAGTACAACGCTCCAGGCACAACGAGCTACTGCATATATTTACCTCGCGCCGGATTAAACGAACACAAAAACCCGTTTCACTTCTCTGAATTATCTTCGCTCGACTGCTCAACAAACTCGTTACCATTTTTTTCTTATTTGTGATTAACTAATTTAGATATTCACTTTTGATTATATATTGCAGCATTTCTTTTTCCTTTTTCAACATTAAATCCATACAAATTTCTCGGTAGTTCTTTCGGAGGTTCATAAGAAAAAAAATGCAGAGTCGACGACCGAGTTCATGAAAAATTGTCTTCATATTTGGCCTCCTACCCTCAGACTGCATCATTTATTTCCACCAGTTTTCTTCAAGCAATTTTACTTGGCAAAAAGTTTGGACGTTTCGAAATAAGACGAAACATCGTAAAACCATGACAAGCCACGAAGTATATCGAGACAAGGAACGTTCAGAGTTACATTTTGGACATACATATAGATAAATACACGTAAAAACGAATATATACATATATGAAGAGAAACATTTATGTACAGGATCATTGTGGTTGAAAAAAAGGGTCTCAAATTCGGAAGAAATAGCCAAGAAATGTCCGTTATACAAACACATTCACATCTTGGTATATATATATATATGCTGGGTATTTATATAGAAGTAGTGAATGAGAAAATGGTGTGTATGGCTCTCGTTTTCCGTTGCGGAGTGAAAGCTCGTTCGCTGTGGGTTCGTAGGGCGTTGATGGGAAGTCGAGAAAGGTACAGCACCCAGGGGAATCGTAGTCCAGCGGCAGCAGTTCCGAGAAAAAAAGATAGCCCAACCTCCGAAAGACCAACACGCAGTTTTCTTTTTCACTCCAGACAAGAACAGCTTTTTGTATTCATCTTGTTTTTTTGTTTTTTTTTTTGTTTTGTTTCATCGTCATTCGAGAAAGGGTCGTGCAAGCACGCACGACAAAATATCTACGTTCCCACGAACACATCTTCCAGTACCCCATATTTTTTATTTTGTCCTCGAGAAATATTACACCCGAAAATATAATGCCTTTTTTTAGCGAGAGAAAATTTCTGCCGACAGTAAATTTCGTATTATTTTTCTTAATTATTTATTTCAATATTTATCGATCCACGAATACAGAGAAATTACTCGAATATTCTTGAAAACAATATCAATGTTATTGTCATCTGAACAATTCTGTAACAAACGCAGGAGAGATAATTTCCTTAATTATTTCCCTCAAAATTTCAGTAACAATTATCGTACAATTCGTGTAATAATAAGAGTGAAATTGTGATCATGAATTCCTCGTATTTTCGATACAATTTATCTAGCTACTTACTCTTGGGAAGCGTAGAGAAATAAAAGTATTTGCCGCTTTCCGGTATTTGGGATCCCACCGAGGGGTAAACTTGCTCGGTAAACCAATCCAGAGTCTCTTATTTCACGATTCGCTTCAATCTATACACGGGCTAGTTTCTACGTTCTCCATCTATATTGCTCTCTTCCCACAACACACACACACACACACATACATACCCCGGCATATTTATCTATATATGTATATAAAATATATTTACGAGGGGTGGAGGTGGCACATGCTGTATTTACTTCGTCGAGGAAACATCCCTGCTCGAAGGGAAGTAGGATGCCGGTGTCCCTCACGTGCACGAACCGAACTTCTAATCGAATCAACGACACCCCAGCCACGATTCATCCTTATTGTGCTCCAAAAGAGAGAGAGAAAAGGGTCTATATATGTTGGTATAACGGGAGAGTTTCATCTAAACGAAGACTGAAGGACTACTACGGTTCATATATATTTGTAAATATCTATATAGAAACATGTGTATACGTATACAATATATATATTATATATAGATAAGTAAAGAGTGAGAGAAACTAAGAGACTCGAAGTAATACGCGTCAAGTGTCGGTGGTGTCTGTCTAACAGAGCAGCTGTTACGAGACTTTGCCCCCACGACTCATTACTTTTTTTCCTCCTCAACGCCCTATTGGTTTCTACTTATGTATTGCATTCCGATTTTATTTTGGCGGTTTCGTCTTACGAATACTGTCTACACTGCCACTTGCGGGAGATTATAATTATCACAAGAATAAATGTACCCCTTCGGTATTCAGCGGGTCTGTAAGTAATTTTAACGGACGTTAGTGGTATATCAATGTCACTGACAAGTTGTACCACTCAATTGGTAAATAGTAGCGAAATGTATCTGCATTTCCACTTGTGAGAAATTAGTATTTGGCAAGGACATACAGAGATCGACGTAAAATGGGAGATTGCGGGAGAAGTACTTGAGTAAAAACACTTAAAGGTAGTGTTTTGAAGAGCTTCGCTGTGCTGAGTTAGGAGAATGCGCGATAAGGAATAGCAGTCCTCTGTATAAAATTCGAGTTGATGTTCATATGACCTTGAATATACGAGGCAAGATCAAAATGAGATTTTCATCTTGTTGAAATCACCGAACCGGACGATTTTTGATTGAAACTTATTTTTGTACGAGAACCAATTTACGAGCTACGAGCTTATATGGAGGTTCGGTTTGGACACCCGGTACATTTTTCGATTGCGGTTATTGAGTGTATGATTGCTGCGAAGGTGACGGCCGAAAGTACGACAACGTGGAAACGTCTCGTGTACTGATCTGCCAGAAGCATCCGGAATAAATCAGGTAAGATGGGAAGGGAGAGAGAGAGAGAGAGAGAAAAAATTTATACTCTCGTCAACCTCTTGGTCGAATTTGGTGGGAAAGGTGTCTACTCCGATTTTCTTGGATCCTTATACGATACCTCACGATCGATATGCCCCGACGTAGAATTCCCTCGGTATCTTCAAAGACATGTCCTTATATCTACCACATTATCCTTATATCTATATTTATGTTACATGTATATGAGTATATATATATATATATACACATCCGTTATATTATCGCGATATCGTCGTCTTCGATTCTTCGTCGATTCTTCGTCTTTCCGACGCGCATCCCCGCAGTGACGGGATCCACATAATCTGACGTGAAATATTGCATTTCCCGAACACTCGACGTACATCCAACGACTACATGTGTGATCTCGTAAAAATTATATTATATGCGTTATTATTATTATTTTATATCAATGCATATGATATTATTTTTCGTTTCCTATATATATTATTATTACATATGGGCTTATGTATAATTTTAAAAATCATTAATAAATCTGTTTTTGCAATAAAGAATAATCTCTGAATAATTATTGATATCCTATAAATAATTCTCGGCTAGCAAATTTCCGTCGATGGAACGTCGTCTGCTACAACATAAAATTACGATGAAATTTGATATCCGTGAAATATTAAATAATCTTGTATTGATAAAAAGACATATATAGGGGAAAAAAGACCATGATACAAGCTCGTCTATCATAAAAATCTTATCAACATCGAAAATACGTATTTTCGAATATTTTTCTGCCAAGAGAAAAGTATATTGAACGTACGTATCGTATGTATATACGAGTGAACGATTTTGAAATGCTTTTTGATTGCTGAAAATCAACGAGGCGGTTATTCGTCGCATCAAAAGGTTATATGCAACTATACACGCACATATTCAAGTATACAAATACTGGATATATGCTTGTCTTCAATGAAGGCAAGTTGGATTATAGTACTTTGCGGTCCTTTTAAAATAAAAAAAAAAAAGCACTTTACAATCTACTACAAAAACATTCGATTAAAAACTAATGCTACTATTCGAAAAGATTAATTTGACCTACATGTGACTTCGAGAGTAGTTCTCAAGGTTAAAATAAGATTTCCATCTCTTGGTCCTCCACAAATAAGTAAACTTTTGCTTAAAAAATGTTAATCTATACAGATCACTCTTTTGGAAATGAAGGCCCTTAAAAATTTGACACCCTGTATAAGACTTCCTGTTTTTATATATATAACGTTGTAGGGATTTTTCGACGAAGTGAATTGGGCAGGTCGTAACGTTATGGGAGCTCTTGCTCTCGGGGTACAGGATATTTGCTTTCTCTCAATTTTTCATAAGTTCAACAGAACTGCTCGAGCACTATACAGAATCTATACGTATGTAGGTGCGTGTGTGTGTGTGTGTGTTGATACGGGTGTATGTTTCCCTCGAATCGACCATCATCTCTCTACACCGGTGGACCATGGCCAGAGGCATCGAGCGTCAACTCACCGTATCGCGCAATCTCGTGTTTGCATACACGCGCATACAGAAATACAAATACACACACGGATTGATTGTATAACCCTTTGAGCACATTTCGAAGACAGGATAAAGCCACGCGAGAGAGGGAGTCGAAAGATTTGACATTTCGTACAATTCGTATATTTGCCAATGCAACAGTTAACCAGGTCGAAATTTCGGGTGTTATTTCTATATGGAATACAAATATGAATCACATTATATTCATTTGAATTCAAGTTTTACGAACAATCATCAAAAGAGGATTTATATAACAGCGTCACTACGATTTTTACTTTCATTATTCTCGAAGCGTATTTATTTTTTCAGTTTCATGCTTTTATTGGTCAACACTGCTGTAGTCCATATTTATTTTTTTAATTAAAAAAAAACT
>JABSMR010013985.1:0-10798 GCA_018902295.1 Dusona sp. PSUC_FEM 10030013 | reverse complement strand
AAATTGAAAAAGTTCGATTCTTCGAACATTCAATGTCTCATTGCGTTTTTTTCTTATAGATTAGACATTTGCGATTACTATTGATGGTAAAGCTATTATTTAAATCGGCCATTTTTTTGATATTTTAATAATAAATCCAATATTTTCGAATATTGACAATATTTTTTAAATCTACGGAAAAATGACTTACTGAACACATCTGTCTCGTCCATGATTTCAGCTTGGATCAATTCTTCGATAACATCCTCAAGGGTAACCAATCCGATAACTTCGTAAAATGGATCACCCTCGCCCTCGTTATTGACTCGCTGTACAAAGGCCATGTGTCCTTTGTGGCCTGAGAGACATAAAAAATAGATTACGTTAAAAGATAAATGAATGAATAATTAAAAAAAAAAACACTGATTTCACGCTAAGGCTAGTACAAACAAATATTTCCAGATGTTTGTTGTTCTAAAGATATCCAAAGTTTAATCTCTGTAGTTCAAACGATGCTTAAAATCTAGTGATTGTAATTTTTGGATTTTGTAACAAAAAATGTTTCGACGACAAGAGAATGATAATTTATAAAGTAATAAATTGAAATTGTAATTTTGGCTGTCTCAATAGCTGCCAATGAGAATTTTCGAATCCTAACTGTGTTAATCGATCAAAAAAATTCTTCCTCTACGTTTTTCGTAACAGTAGTTACTGTGAGAATAATGTCAATTTCTCAGAGTAAAAGTGGAGAAAAAAGTGAATTTTCAAATAATTTTTTGAAAGGTGACATTTTTATTGGACGTTTTGATAAATTTTGTTATTTTAGTGAATTTTGTTCTGCACGTAACATAATAATGTATTACCTTCTTTGAACTGTTTGAACATAATATCCAAAGTGACATCTTCGAAAACGAAGTTGCAAGGATTTTGATAGAACTGACAGAGCGTTCTAAGCGGTGTATTGTCATCTGGATCGACGAAAGCGAGATCCTTGATGTAAAGCATCGTTATGATATTTGTACGAGCACCTTCGTATACAGGTATTCGTGAAAATCCTGCAAAGTAGAGCACGACCTGTTCTTGAGTTATGTCGTTTGGCCTTAATCGTTTCATCCATCGATAAGATTTTCTCGTTATTGAGGATGATCTTGGTCAATGATAATACGAATCAAAAGAGATAAAAAAAACTATAACTCGCGCCAAATTGATAATACGAATCGTTATCTTATCAATAGTCCGTCCGTGTAGAACGAAATTATTTCTATTCAAATTGTTAATAACGAATCTAACAATTTTATCCTCGATAAGCCACATATTTATATTCGTTCGTGTTACAAATAATGGAAAAATGATATATTTCAAATTCTTTTTCTTTTCGCGTACCTGATTTCATAATTTCCGAAACAGTTTCGAAATCCAAAATTGCATCATAATCCAACATATAGACGTCCTCGATACGTGTCATTACATCGGCCACGGTTTTCTTGCGCAATTCGAGTGCACCGGAAATGATATTGACTTCATCCTTCTCTAAATCATTGTATCCCGTAGTTACCTATCACAATATTAAAGATAAATACCTTTTAACCAATTAATCGCAATGCTCTTTGTTTCATAAGTATGAAAATTATCCGTTTTCAACTTATATCTCGAATTCTCTCTACAGTACACGTTTATCCGTGTAAATCTTTTTCCTAGTCAATCCACGATCTGCTCATATTTTTACCGACTGATAACATGGCCAAAAAATTTAATCTGGAAATAAAATCGTTCACACAAGGCCACAGAGTGAATTTCGTATCCTTTATTAAAGCTAGAAGTAGTTCATATCCTAGATTCTTTCGTAATCTCTATTATTTCATGATTTGTTATTCGAGCCAGTATCGTCTTACATTGAGAAATATTGTAGGAAGGGTTGCATTAAGTTTCAATACGAAAAAACTGGAATAAAATCGAGCATATAATTATATAAAATAATTCTCGAGTGATTGAAAGATATATTTTATTCAAATAGATATTTTCCTGATTATATTCATATTTTTGTTCATTAAAAGGCTCCACATGCTAACGTATCGAAACAGAAGCGTTTACGGTTCGCTAGGCTCGTGCCGCAGACGTGCAATATATAAAACAGGGCTCGCAAGAGTCGAATTACCAAGAGGGGTTATCTCAAACCGATATCTCAGCAAGGTATTGCACGTCTGGTATGACATTATAATAGCCATTTAACGAGCAATTTGAGAGTCACTGCCCTGTTTAATGATAAGAGCATGTCGGGTTAAGACACTCGTAATAATAAACCTCTTCGCGCATACGGAAATATATCCATGGAGCTTATGATAATCCGCAATTGGTATATAAGTGAAATAAATCGTCGAAATACTCTTCGATAATTAAACCAGATTTTTTTTTGTATTGAACGATTCGCGAATGCGGGAAAGCAGATTTAAATTCTTAATTATCCTCAGCATATTATTGCCCGCGTGGGGAGGAGTATACTTTCTCTCGACTTAATAATTTCATATTTCGTTAAGTCACGTGTTTACTTTCTAACTCAACATCCACGTGACTTTACGCTTACGATGTTTACCATTTCACAGTCAGAATAACGGTTTTTTGAAAACTCTAGTCAAATAAGGGAAAATTAATTGAGTAATAATAAAATAATTGAAAATTACATTTTACTATAATTTTGATAAAGTTTACTGAAAATAACTCTCAATTTTTTCACCTCTTATTTTTTTTACCACACAATAGTAATTTTCAAATTCATCATATTCTTACCCTCACAAGTTCCTTCAGACGTTCGCGATTGTAAACATTTCCAATTTCTTCGCCCAGCAAGAAATTCAAGAGTTTGCTTATGGGATAACTCAGAGGAAAAGTCAACACCATCGTACATTTCGTTACAAATATGGTTTTTGCTCCGACACAAAGTCCGTGTCTACTGCAGAACGCCTAAAAATAAACGAGTCAAGAATTACAGTTATTTTTCTAATTGCAGTCATAACCGAAAAGATCTTGATTGAATGACTGTTTATTTTTTTGAGACTTACCTGCGGCGAGATTTCACCGAATATTACGATTGCGAGGGTCGAACAAATGACAGCGACCAAACCGGAAGTGAGGTCATCCAGGAGAATCGTAAACAGCGAATTGACGAGAACGTTTGAGAACAAAATGGAACATAGCAAGTAATTGCCACGGTTTCGAACTGGCTGAATAATTCTGGCATATTTCTTTTCCTGCGATGAAAAAATATTTAATTTCGGAATTAATGAAACTTTATTTTAGCGTTTTCTTTGCAGCAGATTTTTTTTATTATTTAATTATTATCTTTTATTATTTGTTTTTGTTTGATTTTCTTTGAAGTCTTTCTAATTTCATTTTGACCAAAATTATTTTTTTTTCTCACTCACTTGCAGCAATTCATTCGTAAATAGACCACTTTAGTGAAAACAATGCTAACTATTAACCAACCTGTTCGGTTCCAGTGTTGCACAAAATTTTTAATTCCGTTCTGTCCATTGCCATTAATCCTAAGTTGAGTCCGGAAAACAATGCGGAGAAGCTCAGACAGGTTAAAATAATAACGATGCTCAACCATAGTGGTAGAGTTTTCTTGTAGGTACGAATCTGCAAACAGGACAATAATTAATCAATTCTGTAACCGGTTTGAACTGCAACGATTTTGCATTAAAAACTTTTCTTTTCTTTGTTTTTTAATTTTTCTCTTCTTTTAATACTCACAGTGCTATAACTTTCGGTTCCTTGATGTTTGAAAAGTTCCTCTTGACTCTTAGGATCATTGTTATCATAAATACCCTGCTTAACGCAGATGAAAAATGGCGAGCCAAGCGGCAAGTTGACGTCAATCAGAGCCGTATATTTTTCTACGGCTCTCACCTGTTTAAATTTTCAATTCTCCTTTACAATTTCCCCACGTAAATATTACATAACCGCGTTTGAAAATGGTGAATTGCAATCGTCTTTTCAAATCTTAAATTGTTTATCGAAGACTTACGGGAAATTCCTTCGTCTTAATTTTGTCGCAAATGGAACGTCTCTCTTGTTTTACATCCGTGAATGTGATTACGGTATCTTTGGTGATACCGGTGCCGAATAAGCGTAATGTCGCCGATGAATCCGTCAGAATTTCTGGTATTCCGTCCTCGGTGTACAGAGGTTCTTTATCTGCTGTCTCGACTCTTATTCCTTCGATTCTTACCAATTCGTACGGCTCTGTGGCCGGTGCATCACCCATTAACGCCGCAATTCCATTATCCCGTTCCGAACGCACAGGCGTTCTGAAAATAATGAACAAATATTTTCGTATCGCATGTGTCGCACCGATGTAACACAATATTTATTATCTACAAATAAATATGAGACGGTGAGAAGAAAAGTGAACTAAGACATTTATACAAGCATAAAACTTTGTGCACTTTGCCTCTCACTGCATCGTATACCTAAGAATAATATACTAATTCAATGTTTCATTATTATTGCAAACTTTATAACTAACCGTAGCTGGCAGTAACGAATTTTTTTTGGATTCGAATTTGCTTTTCTTTCAAACAAAATTTCGATAGTCAACGTTTAGAGACAGTGGCTTTTTAAAAATTTGCAATAATACATAAATAATTCATATATTTATATCGTAATATAGATAAAATAATAAATATACAACGTTTGTAAATAATACATTTACTTTAACTAATAATACATGTGTAAGTAAATTTGTTTATACAAAGAGAAGTAAATACGGAATAAGCTGTTGGATAATCTGGTAAAGTAGTGTTTTTTTGCTTAGCCGGTTACGTTACAAAGAAGAAGCACGTTTCGAGCATGTGCATTGTGCGAGCTAAGTTTTAAAATCCTCCGGTTGGTATATCTATAGAACAAGACAACCAGTCGGATGGATGCCAGTAGGTCAAGGTCAGGGTCCAACTCTTCATCCCTTCTACCGTCGCCACGAAAATTGTCCCTAGGGAGCGTGGAGATGCGTTAAAACTGAGTTTATTGATTAGACAGCCGCCACATAAAGAAGATTCGATCGAGGCATATCTTGATACTTTTTAGGAGGAGCGATCGTAAGAGATCCCCGGAATACGATGTCGACAGTAAAAAGAAAAAGGATAAATAAAAAGTAATTCGCTCAAAGGTCAATGAGACTGGGTGGCCAATGGGTGTGTACTTTACAGTGGGATTAATTTATCGATTGCCCAGCCTGCCCTTTTTTCGAACTGAAATTTTGCAACGCGAAGAGCAAGCGTGTTGAACCGAGAGAGACGAAAATAAATATATTTTCGACTTAAATACGAAAGATTATAAATAATGAAATTATAGTTCGCGTGAAAAGACAATATTTTAAACGAGTATCGTCACTTTTAAAAATGCCTTAAAATAATTGAGCTCAACGATGTTAATTGGTTATTCTTTTCACGTATAATGTGTCCACATTTTGGGAATAAATTTTTCTACACGTACATGCCATTTCTATTTGGGGTCATTGAATTTAACTGACAACTTAATAACATGTTGATAATATAAGGCTCGATGTATATCTATATATGCACATTGTGTATATCTGTATGTACGCTGGTTAACGCCACTTGATAAACGAGAGTGAAATTGCTGATTGGGTAGACAGTGAGTCACCACAGACGACACAAAAAACCCGCCAGTAAGAGAAACATTGATAAAGAGAGTGTAACTGGTAAAATAGTTTGACCGGAAATCAATTCCGAATAATATCGTGCGCCATTTTATTTCTTTCTTCATAATTGAGCGCCGAAAAACGTATTACTTTGTAATAGGTGTTATTTATTTGGTAGTTATTTTTTTTTGTCAAGCGAGCTAACTCGCTTGTCATCTCGCTCTTCACATCGTTTCGTAAGAACTCTTGATCTTTGGTGTGATTGAAGCTCGTCTGTGGTTGCCTAAAAATAATTTAATATACCGAGAATGGAGAGTGGATCACTTAACCACCAAGACCTCTGGTAAATTGAAGCGGACCGGTTACAAACCAATTAAACAATTGTTACAATTCACAGGTCAGCCTTAATTCAATTAATATTTACGAGGTCGTGTGTCGTCGTTGAATCAGCGATAGGATCTCGAGACATGCGCGGATTTTCAATTCCCCGGTAAATTCCATTTAACTACATTATAATCATTGCAACAATGAGAGGAAAATTTCCCAATGACTGGGAAAACACGTCCTGCCGTTGAGAAACGTGTAATTTCTGGTAATTTTCCTCCATGAGACTGTTTGATTATGGAAATGTGTAAACGAACGCGTATTCGGAAGTGGCAAAATATGTAGGCCACATCGTCTATTTTTACTCTACCAACGTGGACCATTTCGATGTAATGGAACCTCCGCCGAATATCTCTAACATCGGGATATATACAATCATAGCGTTTAAATTTCGTGGCTGAAGATAAACAAGTTGAGTAATTCGTGCTCCCTCGCCGTACTCAATGAAACTTGTTTTTAAATTTTTTTCAACTCAAATATTTAACGATTTTGGATAACCGAACAAGGAGCAAAGAGCAGGCCGTTTTTATCACCAATTGTGCTAATTCATGCCATGACGAATCGATCGAATCATTTCCCGATCACTTTATTAATTCAAGGTTCAGGACAATAAATATGCTGGACAAAGGACTTCCGATAGGAAATAAAGAAACAAAGATTTTCAAAATCTCAATTACTTTCGTCCCTACTCCGTTTAATATTGCTCAACTCTTTCTTTCGTTGCTGTCAGCTGATTGACAAGGCATGTAAACAAAAAATCATTCCCGCCACAATTTCGGTCACTATAATTTGGAAAAGCTGCTTCCCCCATTTATAAAAGAGAACATTTGAAAAAAATATTGAGAGAGTATGAAAAAAGACTTGGCTGACCAACATAATGATATTTTCGTCTCAAGAGTGTCACTATTTATATCTCTCGAAGCTTATTGAACTATCATGAACGTATTTCACTTTAGAAATCGTCGTAAGAGTCATACTTTTTCCAACACCCTTGTGTGTAGTAAATATATTGACATTAATGAGCTCTTTAAATTTATGAATAACCATACTTTTGTTTACAGAGATCATCGATGCAGCTAAAAATAGCAATTTTCAAAAACAAGCTGAATCAACAAACTTACAAATCTTAATATTCCTGCACATCGAGAAAGTTTGAAGTCGGTTATGTTTATTTTATCTCTGATTGTGGACAATATATTCATTTTCCACAATAATGTAATACATTATTGAGAATGGACGTTCGAAGAATAATAAGAAAAATAGTAATAGTTCGAAGAATAATAATAAGAATAGTAAGAAGAAAAAGATAAGAAAATAAATACGATGTCGCAAAAAGACCTTCCAAAAGTTACAAAATAGTTTATGAGTTCATCGGTCAGAAAAAAATGAACCATAGCAGTGGCGGAAGTTTAAGCCTCTGACTAATGTGTTTGTCTGAAGAGTGTTTCTCTGTCATCCATCAAATGTAGTTAACGCGTCTCGTACGGTTTTTTTTTTTAGCCAAGGCTCATCGTTCCTTGAGCATTTCTCTTTCTATTTTCAATGTTTGTTCACCTTCACCATTGCTTATTCCATTTATAAATTTTCGAAAAATTTGCCGAAAAAAAGAACAGCACTCACTCGTTATTGGTCAGTCTTACGGTGAAGTTTCCTCCAAGATTGTACGGCGGATAGCCGTGCGGGGTAACGGTTCTCAGACAAAAATAGATGTCGGTAACCTCAAAACAACAGTGATCGGGTAATTTGTAAATCACGAGATTGCCCGTACGCGAGGTCGACAACTTGCGCAGCCGACCATACTTATCGTCGCATTCTTGGCCGTTCGGTGACCAGCTCAAAGCTAGGTCATCTTCGTAGTTTTTGTAGGGTTCCTTGAATCCGACCTCAACCAGGAGGCCGGAAGCCGTTTTTATTCCCGTATCCACATTGTACAACGTTGTATCTTTAAGCTCGACATTTGGATCAATTAGACGAACAGAATTTACGATATTTGGCAAAACAACACTGTTGTATTTCAACGAGACGCCATTCGCTAGGTGAAAAATTCCGAAAACAAGTAGAAAAGTAGCCGGCGCGAGCGAGTAACCAACATGTTGCGCCATCATGCGACAAATGCGGTATGACAACTCTCGTTTCTGTCTCTCCACGATGCTGTATTTATAACCTTGAAGCACGTGACTGCGCATGAGCACTTTCGGAGCAGTCGGAGCACACACGTCTGTTACGAACCCCGGTTACTTCTCGTCCAAACTGTACTCTCTTTCCCAGATATGAGATATCCCACGCGCCTGCGTTATGAGTGACGCATCTCTATTGCCTGCCATTATCGGGCCTTTGGGTTCGATATTTCAATTTAATCGTAAATACTCCAATATTCAAGATTACTCCGGAAAGACTAGGAGTTGGAAATGTTTAGCGTTTCCACGACCCGTAGTTTCAGGAAACTTGTTTCTATTCGAAAAGTTTATTTCCTTAGAAACTAAGTTTTCTGTTCCGCGTGTTTAAGTGGATATCTGCGATTGCGCCAAATCTTTCACAATAATAGCTCGGTGAAAGTCCGCTTTAGAATTGTTTGGTTGGACGTAGCTGAGTCATCCCAGCGCCATATGGTGTTACACTGTAGAAACAGTAATGCTGTCGATAAATTGGAGTTGCTAGTAGTTTGTGGATTTTTACCGATTGCCTTTTACCTTTCCCTGGTAAAGTAGTTCTGGATCATTCTCTCTTCATTGACTACAACTGACAGTGTACCTTCGTAACATGATCACACCATAATGACATGCTTAGAACACGATGTCGTGTACTGACCATGATCGGTACATTCGCTTATCTGATGTGTACCTGATTATCTATCAGTATGTAATCAGTATGTTTACCTGTTGCTGTTACTATGATAAAGTTGGTGTATAGGATCAGGTTTAATAGATTTGACAATAATCATCTCACTAATGAATTTCCATCAATCTTATATTTATTATACATTATAATTTCACTAAAAAAACAACCGCAATATGATTGGAAACTTTGTACAAAATGCATGTAACTTCTGGCATAAGGATGAACGTATATATGAGACGAAAACGTCAGTAATGGCCAGTGATTGTTTAGTAGCTGGAGAAACTAGGATGGATCAGTGATTGGCACGAGGATCACCGGTAGTTTAACAAGTGAACGAACTACCAGGCATAGTTGATGTGATCATTGGCGTTGGCGTAGGTAAAGTGGGCGACTTCGTTGGCTGGGGAGTAGGCAATCTTGACGAGGGGTTGATGTGCAGCTGGGGCTGGATGGGCGTAAGCTGTCGGTGCTGCATAGGCAACGGGAGCATGTTGAGCAACTTGATAGGTGGCGGGTGCCGCATACGTGGTTTTGGCGAGGAAACCAGTAGAAGGTGCGGCGTAGACTTGTTGAGCAGTTGGGTAAGTTGCAGGGGCAGCGTAGCTCTGGTAGGTGGGGTATTGTTGTTGAGGGTAGTACGCCTGGGTATGTGCAACCGGTGCAGCTGCGTAGCTGTAGGACGGAGATGCTGACGCGTAGTTCACTGTTGCTTGCGGTACTGCAGCGTAGGCCAACTTAGCATGATGATTTTCGTAGATCGGTGCAGCACCGGTGGCGTATATCTGGCCAGATACGGCAGGCTGTGCAGAGTAGTAGACCGAGGGGTTGCTCACACGAACGTCGGTTTTGCTGCTGCTCGAATATGGTGTGTCAATGGTCTTCGATTGGGTGGAAACCTGGGCCAAATTTCCAGGACTCCTGTAGGTGTTGTCGGAACCGGACGTTACTGTTAATCCAGCGTTTGCCGAGGCAAATACTGCACAGGCAACGAAGAGAACGAACTGAAAGAATAAAAAACGAATCAATGAGAACCGCCGAAATTTATAATAGAGGATCTTGTAGTTAGCCACGAATTCATAGATTCTTTAGGTATAATGCTACGAAAACTATTGGTATTGTTTGATCCAAATGGTTTAACTGTCTAGAATCCTTCTATACCTTGAATGCCATGATTACTGGTACCGGATTGCGATTTGGGAGTCGAAGAAGAGCAAAAGACCTGTTGATCTTAACTGATGTCTGCTTCTTTGCTTGCGCTCCTTTTATACAAGTAATATCCCGTGTGACTTTCTTCTTCAACTCCTTCCAACACACCGACCAGATCTTGGTGTCCCCACCGCCGAAACCCTATCCGGGTGGACCCGCCGTCGGCTCTTTTTTTCAATTCTCTCTCGACCGCATTGTATTCTCTAAAATCTGCCGATCACAATCGAACCTCACGTTATTTCTCCCTAGCTCCCAGTGGCTGTCCTTGACACCATCCGTGGAATCGTTCAGCATATGCCTGAGGGACAATCGCGGAAAATTACTGAACCTTACACTGGGTCAAGATTACTCTCGACACGCCGTTTTCAACTACAGCTCTGTCTATTACATAAATTGTTGTTACTTCCGATTAAAAGGTGAAAAACCAAAATTATTGATTAATGAACAGGGACATGCGTTAACCTAGGATCCTACTCTATGGGTTAAGCATTGAAAAAGAATGGTAATTATCGATCTAGGCACATGAGAACACCACAATTAACGTATCGAATCTCGAAAGGTTGTAGTTAATTATTTTTCACTTAATTTAACTCTTACTTTGGTAACAATGTTAGCTTCATATACAATTTGTTCATACTTTGACCAGTGCATAAGAATGTTTATTATTATTATTATTTGGGGTAAATTATAAGATCACCCAGACAATTCAGCGAATTTATTAAAATTATTTCG
>JABSMR010013974.1:0-10804 GCA_018902295.1 Dusona sp. PSUC_FEM 10030013 | reverse complement strand
AATCGATTGTTTACAAAGATGCAGAAAAAAATACAGCCGTGATTCTGAAATGGGTTATTGTGAGTCAGTTTTTCGTTCATTTTTATTTTTTTCCCCTGCTGCAACAATTGCTTGAAAGATCAACGAATTTTGGGATAATTTGGTTAAATTTAAAAAATTATGAAGGCGAGTTATAATGATGGCGAATGTAGGTATAAATTACAAAGCACAGAATCAGCCACATGTGGAACGATGCGAGATATTATTATCGTTTTTATCGTCCGCGGCCGCAACGAGATGAGAGCCCAAGGGACGATTGGACGCGAGCCAAGAAACGACCGAGAAAGATCGAGAGAGTTGCAAAGATCGTGGGCGTTATAAGCGGAATAGCGTAAAAGGAGTGTTAAAAGTCTTGGTTGAGAAAGATAGAGAGAGAGAGAGAGAGAGAGAGAGAGAGAGAGGGAGAGACGGAGAGAGCGAAGATTTGTCGTATCTCCTCGGTTCTTTCGTTATAATGTAACTCCGGGCGATTTTCGTCTCGCTCTTCCCGTAGAAAATATTTCGTTCATTCCACGTGCGCGCGAATATAAAACAAAAAATATAAAAGAAAGAGGGAAATAATCGTCGACACGGGCTTTGGCGCTCGTACCAATATCTATATATACGTATACACGTTACATTAACAGGTATCTATGTGTATACATACGCGTGTACATATATAGTACACAAATCCTCGTAAAAGTTGGCAAGATGATTGATTAACTTCGGAAACCGAGAGAGAGAGAGAGAGAGAGTTCAGTTATCCAATCGAAGTCGGAATAGTTTATTAGCGGTATCCACCGTGTTCTTAAGCTCATTCATATTTTCACACGCACGTTCAAATCCGCACATATGCATGTACAGATGCACAGACGCCCGTACAATATTCCGCTGCGCCCATGTAACTGATCCAATTATGAAAGAAAAAGAATCGTTTTTATTATTTCTTTACACGATACTCCATTGTCTACCCATTTATTTCATATTCCCATTGTGTATATATACATTTGTTTGTAATTTGTTGTTCATTTGAATGTTGCGAATGGTCTGTGAAATTAATGAGTGGATGACATATTGACGAGCGAGTAAATTGGTTGTCAGAGATAAATGAAAACGTTCGTATATTTTCATGATTTTTGTTATTTTTCGGTGTAATTCATCGAGCTTGAAATTTGCGCTCGAATATTCTGACCATGCGTTATTTATTTTCTTTGTTACAGGTAAGTCGCCAGTCAACGTTACGATCTCTCGAATAATCTCGCGATCTCCATGCATTCCATGATAATCCTACCAGGTCAGGTATAACGAAGAAACATTAATAATTATATTTGAACTCTGAGAAAAGAATTTAGTTGAATCGATGAAAATTAGCTCGAACCAATCGCACCGTCAAACATACTACGTCGAATATAACATTTCTTTCATTCAACGATGTCAATTAGTTGCTCGAATCATTGATATCGCTTTTAATGAATGATTCCGTCGCCTCAATAACGTTTTTTTTTAAATTTATTTAATAGGCAGATTGAATGAATGAAGTTTAATCGTTTTATTGAATTAACCAAATCGCTTTTCTCAGTGAACGAAGCAATTCATTATGTATGACGCATGACTCCCGATCAAACACGAGTCAAGCCAATTCCCCTTATCTCCTTAAGGCGTTTACGATCTGTTGCGTAAGAATAAAACAACATTCTGCAAGTCAATTAAAACGAAAAGAGGTGTAAAAAAGTGTAAGGAAATTTGAATACGGGTCCGGTGCTGGTCAAACGCCCGTAACACAATTGTCTGAAAATTCGATCAGTCGGCTGATCGCGTCATCGATTTTACTCAACCGGTCGTATTAACCTGGCTCAACTTGTCTCTTCGGTGCTTTCTAACAGCAAACAAAATAAAAAACGATTGAGATGTATATGGGAAAGCTGCATATGGGCGATTTAAGGACCTATCGACCAAATTCAAACTCCAAAACTCAACTCCACTATTTTTCACATCGTTAGAAATCGAAATTGCGCCCCGACGATATTTAGTTTTTTTCCTGTTTTTTTTTAGGGAATTCTTAAAATATAAATAAATATCTCATGTAGTTTCGATCGAAAAATGAAGCGTACACGATCGAAAAACTATTGGGAATATTTTTCTGTTCGTGCGAAATAATTAAATGATACTTGGATCGCGTCAATGCAATCGACGAGTAATGCTGCGTGACATTTGAAGTTGAGAAATCAATTAAAAAAAGCGTAAAGTCACGGAGTCTGAAGAGGACAGACGTTTCGATTCGAATGAGAACGTCCCATACGAATACATATATATTTAAACGAACGCACCATTAAATCCCAGGTGCGTGTTCCTCCAGAGCCGAATCTCGATCGAGAGTTTCTCTTCTTGTTCCACTCCCACCTTTTTCTTTCTCTCGAACTCTCCTGCTCTCTCTCTCTCTCTCTCTCTCTCTCTCTCGCTCTCTCGCGAACACGAGGGCAATAAATCTTACCGAAGATTCTCTTCCTCCTCAGGTATATAAGGATAGCCCTAAGCGTGGGATCGAACGTCGCAAACCTTTGGGGATATATCCCCGAAGACATTACAGCGCTTAGTCGTTTCCCGCGTGTTCAATCGAAGGAACCCCATTGCGTTAGAGAGAACACGTCGGAAGAAAAAGCCCTCAAAGTTACGAAACAAAACTCAACCAGTCCCTCTCTCTCGCTCGCTCCTTTACGTCCTGAGATGACGCGACGTCAGGAGTCTCTTGAATTTTTACCAAGAAAATTCTTCAACTCCCTTTTATCTTTCCGATATTTCTTCAACGACTCGAAACACTGAAATCCTCCAGATATCTTAAGCGAGCCAATCATTAGTTTTGTGAGTTTGCTTGTTCGACATTTTTTTTTCTCTAAAATTTTATCTTTTGTCGTCTTTTAATATTCATTGATATTTATTATTTTATTTTTAATCTTCTGAATTCACATTATTATCTTGTTAAAATGTGCCCTTCATTGAGAAACTTCTCTATTTGCGTTTATCGAAGAAGAAGAAAAAAATGAAAATAAAAAAAAAAAAAAAAAATTCGTATTATGCAGAAATGATTGATGTGGTTAATTTAGTGAACGTTTGAATATTCACGATCGAGTTTGTTTGGATAAAATCGTTAAAGAACATATCATACAAATTCGAGATGCTTCGATATGTTTGAGTCGTGTTTTTCTGTGGCTCGGCGACCACCTCGGAAGGAAGATCCTCGCGAAAGATCATTCTCGTCGCCGTAACGTATAAAGCCGCGAGAACTCGTCTCCGCGTCCCTTCTATATAACGATCTCGAGTGTCCCTCGCCACGTACGAAAAGCATCGAACGATCCATCACGTCTCGCGCGCCCCCTACTTCCAACTAGTTTTCGTGAACGCCATCGCTTTTACCTCTGTCCCTGCGAGAAAGCTTACATCTTCAATCTTGCTTTCTCCGCTTCGCTTCTCGCGGTTCCCTCTTCTTTCTCGCTAACTCACCTCACATTCGAACCCTATTTCTTCCCTCGATTGACGAGAGAAACGACGATTGATGAGTTTCCTCAAGGTTAGATCACTTTTTTTTATTTGCAACCCTTCGAATCGTATTCATTTATCTTTTTATTGTTTTTTTTTATCTCTTACTGAAAAGCCTAGCGATGCCATTTGATTGTTTAAAAAAAATTGTTAACCCTGTTTGGGAAAAATAGATCAACCTCTGGGGTAGGGGGGAAAAAATAAAGGCAGCCGGAGGAAGGTCATGAGAAAAATTCCTCATGCTCGAGATAATTTCGAAGGAGAACATTTTTTCTAAATATTCTTCTTTTGGACGTTTACGCATTCGGTTAAATTTTATTAACTCACGATATCAATGCAAATTTTTTAAGTTTTCATTATTTTTTCGGGAACGAATGAATCTCGCGATCTCAAAAATTCAAAAGGCTTCACGAAGTAGGGCAGAAATTTCCCTTCGTCATTTCACAAGTGGTAAACCCGGAGATTGGGGCGAAGCATCCAATTTTCTTTTGAACGGCAATGAGAAAATTTCGTGGTCATTAGGTATATACGCACATCTTTGCTGACGCTCACACGAGCACGTGCACGCACACACTTAGATGCAATCCAGCGTGTAATTCCGTTTAATCGAGCAAGGAGCGATGAAATTGAGTGAGAATGGGAAAGAGAGAGGAATAAGGTACGAGTGAGAGTGAGCGTTTGAGGTTCGGGCTGGGCTGGGCTTTCGAGGATCTGGCACGCCCGGACTGCGTAGAAAAAAAGCTGTGCCAATCAAGTGTCCCCGCGAGTAGCCAATGTTTTGCGTCGTTTCGTGGACGCCGAGAGTACAGAGTCCACACCGATCTTGAGCGCATAGCAATCGAGAACGAAAGAGAGAAAAGGGTCGTCGCGTCTTTTATTATTTCTTTTTCATTCTCCCTTCCGCTCACATACTCTTCAGACAACTAGGTCCGGGTAAGAACGTTAAAAAGTAAAAATAAATTCAGTGAAGAACGGTAGAAAAGAGAGTGGCGCGACGAACGACGACCGAGCGGCTATGACGGGGCGAAGGGCCAAAACTGGACCGTGTGTAGATCTCACTCGTAATCCTTTATTTCGGTTCCTTTTCGTCGTTCGACGATCACAGCGCGGCGTCCTCTTCCCACAAAGCGATTCGCCGAACGAAAGATCGCGATCGGATTGAAATAAGAGAACGAGGAGGGAAGGCTGTGCAAAAAAAAAACACGTAGAGTTCGAAGAGCCAAAAACTCACAAAAAAGAACCAGAGGTGAGAGATTGATCTCGATATAGATCGCGGTTTAAAGTTTCATTAATCAACGTAAGGCAAATTATTTTTTGCCTACTCAAAAAGATCATCAATAAACGAGAGGCGAATGGCCAGACTCTACATTTCGAAGAGGTTATTTTTTATCTCGGAATAAAAGCACTTGTAGCTCGTATAATCTTGATATTTATGCACTAACACGTGTTGCGATGCCGTCAAGTTCGTTCGTATTTGCAATAATCGGTGAGAGATTAAGGGTTCGAGGAATGTCCGTAAAAACCCGTTGACCTTCTATTGTTCATACTTTCCCACTGTTTATTCACCCGAAGAAATGAAAAGCATGCTAATATAGTGTAATATACAAAATCACGAGCCTGCGTGAATCTTCTTCTAACACGATCCTCTAGGTTAACCAAGAGAAACAGAGAGAGAAAGAGAGAGAGAGAGAAAGAGAGAGAAACGAGGATGTCAAAAGCCAGGTATTCAGCGATATTCTCGCGTGGCATCATTCGACCTTTTACACCGTTAAGCCCAGTTGGTAAACGCTGGACCATCTTCTAAATGTCATTGCAAATGTACCATCGAAATGTCTTTTGCAAATCCAATGTAATCTATCTCTCCGCTGTCTCAGTATTATTCATCACGAACTAGCGAGAATTGGTTAAACACAAAGATTGGGCTCGACATTTTCATGATTAAGAAAAAAAAAAGTCTGTTTCAAGCAGCGCGACGACAATTCAATTATTCACAATATCATTGAGTTAATTCAGTCTTCCGCCATTTTCATTAGACTCAAGTTTTCGTTTACATATATTTCAATAGAAATAAAGTGATTAAATCTGAATACAAAATATAGTCTAAGGGTTGACGTTGTCCGTATATAATGCTCATTGTAATTTCTTGGTAAAGTAATCGTAGCATGTGTATGCGATTGTCCCTCTTAGCCTTGGAATTATACGCGGTGAGAATTCTCCGGGGAGCTACTAGCGTAACTTTACGCGCCCAATCGCCCCCGTTCAACGGAGTACCCTCGAGGAAGTGAGACAAGCCGATTCTATCCAAGTATTATCTACAGACATACAACTTATAACTGTATTATGCAATGTCTATACATATAGATATACATAAGGTGGTATCTGTGCCCACAAATAGGAAGTTTAACTGGTCGAGGATTACGTTCGCCCGAGAGAGTTTCTGTACGCTCTGAACAATGGATAAGTGCATACCGATTATATATCTATATCTATATCTATAGATATGCATGTATGGAAACGTCTGTATGACGTTATCGTGTCTTTCTTTGACAACTTGCTACATTTGCCATATTCGTCCTTTCATCTATACATTGTTTGGAGTATTTCATTATCTACGACGTTTATGTTTGTTGGAGTAAAAAACTTTCGCATTGGATTTATAAAGAATTTTCAAGTACTAAACACACGCATTATAAAGCTGTTTATTCACAAAAATCGATGTCGTATTACGTCCTAATAGAAATTTTCATTTGGAAGTGGTGATCTTTGAAGCGAAGGAAAGTTTTTTTTCTTTTATTTTCCATTTTATTATATTGTATCGATTAATGCCGATAAATTAATTCGTGTAGCGTGTGTAATAAAGTTGCAAAATTATTTTTCAAAGCGGGCGCTTGTCGTACGAATTTCCAATTCTCGTACTATCCAATTTATCGTCATTGGGATTGTAATTAAATCCACTTTTAATTCGTTATTGATATAACGAGATGGATTGGCAATTTTATTCCTCTTGTAGTCAATTTCAATACGAAATCATTATAAAGTCCTTTTCACAAGTATTCATTTAAAATACTAATGTAAAAGGGACAAATTTGACTGAACAAATCCCTTACAAATGTAACAACGAAATTACAAACGTAACAGAATACTTTTCATTTTTTTGCTAATATAATATAAACGATTGCCTGTGAAGAGTCGTTGCACACACACACGGACGATTCGTTATAAATATTTTCTCATAAAAAAACAATTAGTATTATTAATATGATTTAATTCTATTGCACTTGCGTTCCGCAGAAATTGGATGTTTAAATTGTAAATATATATATTGCTGAATGAATTAACGTCCAAAGAAATAATTGATAACTCGTTCGCTTTATCCTACATTTGGGATTATTGCGTTACATATTAAGTATACTTGAGCCTCGTAGACAAGTTGGAGGGAAAATGAGAATTGCTAATATAATTTCCCGGTTCTCGCGCAATGTTTGTATTGCAAGACGTTACATTACGCGGTCGGTTTGTGGCTTGGTACGGGACGTTCCCTCCATGCAGCACACGTTAGCGAAGAGTCAGCACATACGTACGTGCCGAGAAATACTCACGCGGACGTTGTATGTTTCACATACATGCGCAATAGACGCCCTACCAAAAGCCACCTCAATGGCCTCGGGACTCTCTATAAAATCCCCGGAATTTTTCCCTTGCGCTCATGAAACTTAAGGTTTTTTTGCTCACCCCCTTTCAAGAGACCGGGCAAAGGGACGCTCTCTCTCTCTCTCTCTCTCCCTCCCCCCTCTCTCTTCTGACTTTGCCTTCCCTTTATACCGACCATTCCGCGCGGTTTAATTATCTCGTACGTGCAGAAGCCAAAAGACACGCTCCCGTCTCGTTTTCAACGCTATACATACGGCAGTGGGGGAGTAAGAAGTACAGCAAGAACAAAAACATAAGTTTTCCTCGCGATGAGAATTTTATACGCATCCTACCTTCTCCTCGTCATCTCCTCTCGTTTCTTCAAATACGAGCTTTCTGATAAGAAAGAGCAAACAATTTAAAAATCGCTTCAATTTTTACACTTTTATACAGAGAACGAGTGAAAGAACTTTTTATTGTCCATATTCTTGTCTTTTTTGTAGAACGTTAATTAGTTTTTATGCTCATTAACAAAAAGTATGTTTCGAAATCATTGGTCTATTGTTTGAAGAGAAAACTACGCGAATGATTATCGGAGTATTTTAATAAAAATATGAACATACGTAAAAAAATGTTAAAATTTATTTTTATCTATTAAAAATGTACAGTTTTGTGGACTAATCTCAATGATCTTTAACATCGTTCTTTTATCGAACCAGCGATTTTTGGTGCTCAACTAAATAACATTGTTGTGTTGATGAAGAAAATGGAGTGAATTCGCACGGGACTAAATCGTGGATTCGCTCGTTTACGGGAGCGTGTAATCAACAGGGCGTATTCGTTTACAAAAAAGAAAAGTTAATCGAGATCCCGGTGTGGTAAAACAAATGGATATGGTGCTGGTAAAACTCGTGATGAAGCGGGGCAGGGGAGAGTCGATATCGCGATGTAGGCGAGAGGGATGCGTAATCTCGATTGTACAGCAGGGAAACAGTGCACCGTAAGAGCAATAAAGTCGACGAGGTGCGTGAAACAATGCGACACAAACGGACGGCGCCATCGCGTCGTCCGCACCCCCGCCTCCTCCTCTTTTTATTTCTGGTCTCCCCTTGCACTCGTTCCCCCATTTCTTCTTTTTCTTCTCTTCTCCCTTTCGTTCTTCTCTTGCATCGCCTCGTTTCATAGTACTCCAATGCGAGTTAAAAATTCAAGCCAGCAATCGTCCATCTCTTGTTCTTTTTCTCTTTTCTCTCCTCTCTCTCTCTCTCTCTCTCTCTCTCTCTCTCTTTATTTTATTTCTTTTTAGAACCATTAACGGTGCGCGCACACGTCCAGTGAAATTCCCACATGAATTTGCCTTCATCGCTGTCGGAGACGTTAAGTAATTGGTAATTAACGTCCGAGTGCGATTCTTCTTCGTCTCTAACTCTTTTTCTCAGCTTCTCTAGCTTTGCTAGTTGGAAAACATCGTAGACCATGTTTTGCAGTTTTGAACGAGTGTAAACAAGAAATAATTTTTATTTTTATTCGATACTTTGATAATTAATTAAAAAATACGTAGTCATTAACGGAGGTTGTGTCGTTAAATATTACCCTTCGAGCTTGATGCTCGCTTACCAGGCCTCCGGTATAAAAATGATCCATAAATTCTCGAGAATAACAACCATATCCATAACTCTTGGATGCAGTCCACAATCCGCGACCATTTGTCATCGTCATCAATTCCAAGAGCTGGTAAGATGCAGCGTACGAAGTAACAGGAGAGAGGGGCAGCGGAGAGAAAAAAGATTAGAAAATGAAACGGGTCGATTTCTCCGTATCACAGAGCTTCAGCTGTTGGGACGAGAGGAAATTTCTCGTTGTGTTCCCTGACGATCTTTCATATCGGGGATCGATCTCAACGATCGATCCGATCCCTGGCTCGGAGAGATGGAAACACACGGGGTTTCCTCTTTCCCAGCGGCAACGTGGTCATAAGCTTACGATTATACAGAGGCAAACCGAGCGAGTGATCCCCCTCGTGGCGCCAGCCATATCTCGACCCACATTCGATACAGTCACGTACGAGATCTCACGCGCTTCAGAGACACAGAAAGGGAAGGAAAGAGAGGCCAGGGAGAACGAGAGGAAGAGAAGCAAAGAGAATGAAAAACGAAGTTGCAAGGTCTTGTGCAACGACTACTTCTCTTTCATTTCGAAAATAATACATTCACGAAAGATATGCGTGTCTCGAAATGAGAAAAAAAAAATAACGGGAAGTGTGCTGGATTTTGAACGATTAATTGGAAATAAAATCGACGTAAAAAACCATGAACTAGGTAACGTAACTAAAAGCGTACATAAATATATGGATGCTTGTGCGAAGGTTGAAACACCTCGAATACATGAAAATACATATACGTACGCAATAACCCATATGTTGTATATATAGACATAAATAATTTATACATGAGGCGGCGGCGGCAAGTAGTGACCAATGACAAAGTGACAGTCAACCATGCTCGGAGAGCCTTTGGTTGGGATTCTATGATTTGATGACTCCGAACGTGACTCCAATAAAAAGGAAACGAAAAAAATAAGAGTTCTACAATCTATATATAATATACGTAAGAGAAGACGAGCGAGAGACAGAGAGAAGTGAAGCGTGACGAAGGAAAGAGATGACCGATCTTGTCCGGTTATATGGCCAAAGAGTGAGCTCTCCAACAAGTAGCTCTTCACCTCGCGGTGTGTACGAGAGCATCGACGGAGAGAAACGAGGAGTGATGAGACTGTGTGTGGTGTGGTATAAAAGGTAGAGAGGAGCGAGAACACGAGAGAGGAGAAAACAGTCTGTCCCTCTTGGAGGAGCCGTGGCGAACCGGTTTTCCGTATCTCCGATGACTCATCGGTGAACTCGCTCAGCCTGACCAAACGGTGGACGAGAAGACCGTAGAAACTCACCGCGTCAAGTGCATTTCCTGCTGCCCTGCTGGGTGTCGTTCATCCTCACTTTTCTCTCCTTCCCCCTTTTCTCAACTTCTCTCTTTCTTTCTCTCATGCTCTCCCCCGATGTCTACGCATTTTTCTTTTTAACATCTCCATTTTTCTCTTGTATCTCGTTTTTCCTTCTTCTGCTCTTTCACTCAACGAAGACGACCGTACTTCGACAAATGCGCACTGTTACTCCTTCTCAAAGCCGCGAATTGAATAAACCCCTTTCTAGCAGACATTTAGTACAATTGGAAAATAATTATTACCGATTTCATGGCCCAATTAGGAGAAATTGTTCATTTTTTTCCAGGAGAGAATTCTTTTTTATTTTCATTATTGCGTTGCCGTTGAATTAATATCGTTGTGTCTTTAATCAGTGATTTTATTGTGGTTTAAAATCAGTATCGCGAAGTGAGTACGAAATAATATAGAACGATTTTCGATTAAAGTTTTTACCTTTAAAACTGACGTTAAACCATCAAATCTGTTGATAATTTTTACAAAACATTTGTTCATGTTTGAAATCTCTTGATTTTCAATACCTGCGCAACACAATGTATATGCCAGCTTTATTTGCCGTCGATGCGTTGTTCATACTCTTAAAATCACGGAGGAAAAATAGTATGAAAGGAAAATGAAAAAAAAAAAA
>JABSMR010013963.1:0-18598 GCA_018902295.1 Dusona sp. PSUC_FEM 10030013 | reverse complement strand
ACATTATTTGTGAGTCCGCTGTTTATTCAGTCTAAAAATTTACCACATTGGTGCAACCGGTTATCATCAATAAATTTACTATTTATTTTTGTAAATATCGTTATTATATTATTATAAGATGATATAAATTTTATTTCATTAAAAGATGAAAAAAACGTGAGTCTCGAACAATAGTAGAAATATCCCCGAGGCTTTACAAAGTACTAAGATGGTCGATTATTATTATTGTTATTTTTCACATTGTTCCGAAGGCAAAGAGCGAGGGGTATGGTAAAAAATCCTTGGCCAACGGAGGAGAAAAATGAAAGCTTTGAAAGGACTATTATATCGTGGCGAAAATATTTATAGGATATATATCGAATAGTGGTGCGAAGCGGAAGTACCCTTTGCCCTGAGGACGTCGTTAATACGGTGTATCGAAAGCGCGAATAAAGAAGAAAAAGTAAAAAAAAGGAAAAGAAGCTCATGGCGAGACGGATCGGTCTGCAATGTGTAAGAGCTGAAGAAAAAAATATTCTTCCGGTTTTCCGCTTTCGTGAAGACCTTCGGGGGTGGAAGCGCATCGGGATTAAGGGGTGGAGTCTCCTCGTGGCGAGAAAATCTTTCGTCGCGAGATTATATGGAAAAGCAACGCGTGAGCTTTCCGTGAACGAGAATGACGGTAGACGGAGTGGAAAGTATAAGTGAGAAAAAGAAAAGGGAAAAAAAATGAAAGCCGCCGGTGAGCTGGGACATCAGTTGTCCGGGAGCGAGAAAAATGAGAAAAAAAATAAGGAAAAAAACCATCTGAGAAACGAAATAGAAAAGAAACAGGGATCGCGGTGATACAAGACCGAGGTCGAGAAAAAGAGAGAGATGAAGGCGGATTTGCCGAGCTGTCGGAACGCATCGTGACCCCTCGTTATTTCACGCTGACCCCGTCGAAGTCTTACCCGAAAAGCTTCGCAAAAGCTTCGTACGGGAGACTCCCCAAGGCTACCTTGTCCAAGCATTTCAGTGCCCTTTACTCAGCACTTCCCCGTAGATGTCTGTTTCTCTTGAGTCTTAAGGGATTCCGGTTGCTTCGATATAATAATTTTTCATCTTCTCACCTCTAAGAGCAAGCGAGCCAGTAAGATTGAGAAAAGATCACTCAAGCACAACTTATATGTATGTGAACATGGATGGATCAATATATATTTATGTCGATTCATTTTCTTCATTCGTTCATCTCGATATTCGATCCGTGGCAAGGATGGGACGTAGGAGCAATGGAAATCTTACACTATTCGACAATGCCTGTGATTTTTATCCATTGAATTTCAGCGCCACTCTATCTTTCCCCTTTTTCTCTCTCTCTTCTTCTGTCCCTGTTTCTCTCTCTCTCTCTCTCTCTTGCTCTGTCTCAATTTTTTTCTCCTCAAATCGCCTTGTCTGACTAAAAATCCAGAGCACTCACCCAAATACTTACCGCTCTCAACCGGTCCAATCCACCCCGCGACGGAACATTTTCCAGTCTCCTTTCTTTCATTATTCCAATAGAAGACGATCCCTTCGTTTCTCCTTCCGTCTATCGGGCGTCAAATGATGCGTATAGAATAGTCTGAAAAGCCGACGTGGTAGATCCATTATCGATTCTCACCAACCTTATCCTTCTTCTTCTTTTTCGCTTTGTAGCGACGAGCACGCTTTTGCTTCACGCCAACACACCATCTAAAGTCCAGGGTATTCAAGCGAGCAAAGCTCTTGCAGCTAAGACACGAGGTTGCACATAGCATAGTGAGAAAGGGTGGCATCGTAGGACGGAAGTAATAAAAAGAGAGAGAAATATAGATTTAGCTGGATGATAAGAGGACAAGTACTGTAAGACAAAGATCAGAAGCAGCAAGTGAGTGAGAGAAAAAGACAGAAAGCAAAAGAGAGAGAGAGAGAGAGAGAGAAAGAGAGAGAGAGAGAGAGAGTCAGGAACTACTATACTCCAAACAGAAGTTAGTAAAGTCGCGTGGGGTTGAAGAAGGGTCAGCACCCCATGCCTGGCGCACACGCCCTTTCTCACTCACCCCAAAAAACGAGACTTTGCTACTGTCGGGGCGTGCGCGTGCTCCGCTCTGCTCCTTTCCGGGACAATGAGAATAAGAGAGAAAGAGAGAGGGAGAGAGAGAGAGAAAGAGAGAGGGATTAGCTATACGATCTAACGTACCATGCCACCCGGTGATACCGCATCTCGTGGTGTAGTAGATGTAGTAGTGGTACGTCTTATACCTACCTAACCGAGACCACAAATTGCCTCGGGACGTCTCCTGAACTGCTCTCTCAACGACCGCTACAAAATGCTTATAGACGGTCGTAGAAACGTCAACATAACGAAACTAAACGATATCTAAGATATGGGAAAATACTTGCGAACACTGACGTTAAGAAATTAACTACCTGTTTCGATTTTCAATCAATCGACGATGTCTCCTTGTCATTAAATTTCGAAAGCTAGATAATGACGCGTTTTAGCAAAAGACTACACTTGATTTATTTTATTTTCCGTCAGAATCGAGCGGAGTAGTGAATTTGCAAACTCTGTTCTCCAATTTAGTGGGAACTTTCTCACCAATTTTGTACGTGATTGGCAGAACTAACGTACTCGAATTAATTCCGTTATCCATTAAGATCCTTTTTCCATGTTTTTACATTCTTGAGTACGTCGAGTAATGAGAAAGCATTCATTACGTATTGTACATTGATTGGTTCGACCTCGCTGCCTCCCATACTTGTTTAATTTGCGGCAATATAACTAATCAAACGTTCGATTCTCCGGCGGTAGACTGTTCATATTATACGTTCTCGTACCGTCGTGTCCACTCAACGAAATTGCAATTACTCGCTCGTTGTTCAGGGCCTCTTGCTTTCTCTATCGTTGCTTTTATCGTTGCTTTATTGAAGTTTGCGTCAAATATTGCCAGAGTTTAAGGGAGCGGGAATGAGCGTTCGGGGATTCTTTATAAAAAAAAAAAAGAAATACATTCCGCGCTCAATCGACTGCTGCAGTCGACCAAACGTGTTTCACGAGGGAGCGTGCCTTTTTTTTCTCTTCTGTTCTGCCTGTCCCTCTTTCGTCCCGCCCTTTTATTTCTCTTCCGTATGGTGTGCGAGAGAAAGGGAGAGCTTTATTTTTGTAAACGTATGTGAGTTGTAGACCGCTCGATAGAAAAGTCGCGAGTAAAGTGTACGAGAAAGGGTCGATAGTAGAGAGTGCTGCGAGAGTTTTAGCTCGCGGATGTTTACGAGGCCGAGCCGCGAGAAAGCGCGGGTGCTTTGGACGGAAAGCTAGTTAGTGACCCGAGCGGGGAAGCGGGAATAAGAGAGCGGGCGGGGGGTAGGGGGAGGGAGGTTCACTCTAGCTCGAAGTAATAGAGTAAGCATGGTGTGGCTGCGTTTCGATCGCCAGATGGTACATGCACACCAAACGAAAGAAAGAAACGATATAGGGCGAGAAAGCATGGGGCTAGATTTCCCCGTAGACGTAATAAAAATAGTAGGAGGGAGCTGTTACCGAAGCACCCATGGTGGCAGAGAGAGAGCTCTCTTCTCTAGACATATAGCTATATATGGGTAGAGGCGAAAAAGCAGCTATATGGTATGTGTGTCCTGCAAAAAGCAACGGAGCCCGATGGGGGCTTAAGACTTGGAGCGCAGAGGCTAACAAACGATTCTACGGACCTTCGACCCCGAGCCATATACCCTACATAGAGTATGGATCTACACAAACACAAGAATACACAGATGTACACGTATACTATATATTCGTAAAATGGAGAATATAGCAAATGGTGGTTTGCTGGGCATCTCGCAAGAGCTCTAGCATATATTGGATTATGCAGATACACAACCATCGACGATACTCCAGAGAATTCAGCCTAGCCAGACCTTCCTTCTCTTCACGTCTATATACATATACGTGCGTAACCACCCCTCCCTAACGCAACCCCAAGCGATTCGACATCACTACAAACCCACCGCGCCTTCAGCCTGTTCCACATCGAAAAATATTTGCATTCAACTGGTAGTACCGCTAGGGAGTGTATTCCAACAAAACCAACGGGTAGTACACATGCACGAGTATATTGGAGCTGGGCAAGCTACTCGTCTTCTTGTTTTTTCTCTCCCCTTCTCGCACATGTTCGTGTTTGCATAGATCTTCAGAAAATCCATTGCCATTCCGACGACTATGCAATCGCGCTGCCAATACGTTTACGAACATTTCGACACGAGCCACCTCCCCCTTTGATCGCTATATACGGTTAATCATGTGGTTATAGGCAATGCAACTCGCCATATCTACTCGTATCGAATGATGCCACCTGCCAGCCTTTTTATATGTTTCAACTATTTCGTCGGACAACGAAATTCATCTGGACGATAAGCGCACACAATTGCTTTTGTCCAACATGCTGAATAAAAATAGTAGCTTGCTACGATCTGATGAAAAGATCCTTTTTCGATTTACGGTCTATCATATTTCAGTTCCGATTATCATAGATTGTGGATAACCACAATTGTGTGGATTCGCAAAATAGAAGCTGTCCTATGTTATATACCGTACCTATGTACTTGTATTCATATATATATGTCAGAGAACTGTAAATGACTACGAGTTTGCGCAACTGGGTCGAAGGATTTGATGGATGAGCTCGATGAATTTTCCTCTGGTATTTCGTGGTATGACTACATGCATGGTTCGCCGAAAACGGAGGGGGTAGAATATGAACCGAAATTCTGGCTCCGATCCACGAATGCCAGTGGCATTGGGTTTCGTGTGAGTGTGAGATTGGAGCGAACGTTGAATTGCTGAATACAGCCTACATGGTCCCAAGTTGAATGCGAAAGCCTGGTTGTGGGTCGTAAAGTGCGCAACACGGTGCCGATCATTGCCATACGCGTGTGTGAAGCTGCAACAAAAAAATTATAAATCTAGCAAACAAATCATGTGTCTGTACATTTTTCAATTGATTCACCCAACATACATTTGTTTCATAGTTCTCTGAATTTATTATCCTTTCCAGTACATCCAAATTGGACATTAACCATAATTCCACTTAATGCGAAGGGGTAAGACATACACCAAGCAATGACGAGCTCGCGATTGATATTCCAAGTGAATGTTTTTTACGCCGGACGAGTTAGTGTCCAAGCACAGTACACTCATTACCCTATTATCTCGTTGACTCATGATCGTGGCTAAACCTTCGTGGCGTCCATTTCGTTCCAGACGATCAAATGTAGCCCACGAGTCTTAAAATGAGCATCAACATCATCTTGTCTTTACCCAACAGGGCATCAAACCTTATAGTAATAGAAGCAAACGGAAGCATTTGAGTGTGAACGCAATTACCATGGCATAACCACCTACGGTATGGTGTCACGTAACACGTATGCTGAGTCCACCGTTAGCTCTCACTCTGACACTTTCTCGTGGATGCGCTTTTCTCTGCCTGCTGTATGCGCGGCATTCGAGCATCCAGAAAGAGCGCTAACGAGCATACAGCCCGTATACTCCCGTGCGACTGTTCGCACTCTTTTCCTTTCCCCTGTCTTTTTTTTTAATTCCCATGTCTCTCCTATTCGATTGCACTCTCTCACATAAAAGCAGCATGCCCCTCCCTGAATATACCTGCTCCCGGTAACGCGTTCATCTTCGGTCATTGATCGCAATCTCTTACTAACGAGCTTACCGCCGGGTGCGAAAATCTTTCCCGAGGCGCAAATAGGCGGGCGCGCGCGCTATAATCCTGATCTCCACACTTGTGCTCTAATGTCTCTTTCTCTCTCTCCCGTT
Source organism: Dusona sp. PSUC_FEM 10030013 (assembly GCA_018902295.1). Lineage (NCBI taxonomy): Eukaryota > Metazoa > Arthropoda > Insecta > Hymenoptera > Ichneumonidae > Dusona > Dusona sp. PSUC_FEM 10030013. The sequence continues at coordinate 12,792 of JABSMR010013963.1, read as the reverse complement.
ATTCCTTGTGCAAATGAGATGGGAGGAAAAAAATGAGAGATGTGGTGTGAATGTGGAGATAGTCAAGAAATGAAAGCTACCTGCTTTGACCAGAGTATTTCCCAGTGCAGCAGGTTGTCTCGGCACTGGTGTGACGCAAAAAAACCAAGTGAAAGATAACCATTCTTTATCGCCGGTTTGAATTGAGTTCTCTTTGAACGTAGCAGCAGACATGAAACCTCATACGATGATGCAACTTAATAAATGAGCCACTTCATAAATGATGACCTGAAGCAGTTGTAACAAAACACTAGCCTTTTAATATTATTATATGTAGAAGTGCCGAAATTGTACATTGACAGTTAAAAGTTATTTTTGTGATATCTAACTAAACTTTTATTCAAGATCACAATGATTACAGAATCTAGACACTTCTACGGTTCGATCTACGAGGATTAAACTGCCAAATTTCCCTCGAGTACCAACGATCTTCCGATTGTCCATCAACCAAAAATCAGATAATATGCGATGCATATGCAACGGGACGAATGATCGAGCCAAGGGAATTAAGAATTGGCTCTGCATGTTCGCGCGACTCCCGCTCAGTTTCAACGCGAGACACTAAATTAACCCTGGTTTACACGCACACAAGACCTTAAGGGATACGCCGTTCCCTGGGTCCTGAGCCCGCGAGAGAATGTCGTCCACGCCCTAGCAAACGACGATATAGGGCTCACCTCGTTACCCAAGTGTCCTTCCATCTCCCTTCCGTTCCGTAGCTTGTCTTTATTCTCTCCTGTTACTGATGCCTGTGGTAGCAGTTAATTTCCCCTGTCCAAACAGTACTAATCCCAGTTGACACGAGCCAACTGACGGCGGTTTATGTCCTAGAGCTCACTATACCCCAAAGAGGCGGAGACATATACTTGTTGGGAAGTAAACTAAGACCCAATGTACTCGTAGGTTTATATCTCTGTGGGTATTACACGAGGACACGAAACTGACGTCCTTTGCGCTCTCACGAAATCATCAAAAGGTAGATTTTACGTGTCTGATGTTGAAGTTACAAAACAACTTATTACAGTGAAACGAAAAAATCCCTCGTGATCCTCTGATCTCTTTTCCTACCGGATGGATCCGCCACAGTTGACGAATCCCTCGCACCTGGTACGCCTGTTCTCGTTGACTTTGTTCAAAAACTTTCTTTGACGACATTTTGGACCACAAACTCTCAGATTCAATTCCATTTCACCCTCTTTCCGAATCCTTATCGAGGGAGAGACTCACGAAAGCCACATCTCGGCTGATGTAGGTTCTACAAAGAACGACCGCGTTAAGAAACACAACGGGAGACGTAAAGGGATTTACAAGCCACCCAAAGTATCCCGCGGTGAACTGGAATCTCATTCTCCGGACCCGGCTGCTTTGAGCATCATCCTATTATGGATAATGGTAAGCATATTTGTTTAGGAAACGAACGCTAGCTAGCTTATTGTTAGCCTAATTGCGTTCAACTAGGTTTCGCACCACTGTTGTTGTTCATGATTCAATTACCCGTGTCTCGTTTCATGCCTCACTTAGCATTTGGAGCAGATCACTTTTCTATTAGTAGCTTTGAGCCTGAATTTTATGGCACCTAAATTCCCAAGTTCAACTATCGAAACAGTTTGCCAATGATATTCTATCCATTAGGGAAATGTTTCTTGTGTCTGAAAAGTGCAGGCCGCTGTATTATTTCAGGATAATGAACGTCAACTAATTCCCTGCATATTGTAGCTCTTCTTCTTATTTAGTTAGCCTTCCTTCCCTATCGAAGTAAATAGAGAAGACAGACATTAGTCTCCTTTATTTAACTTTGGCCCAAACTTTGAGCACTAAACCACACCCAAATTGAGTTTATTCGACAACTTCACGAAAATCCGTATTGAGGGACATTGGTGAGTCTAGGAAAGAGCCTAACCTTTCGTATTTTAGACATGGACACAGCGTGTGTTCCGTCTTGTTCACCGATCGACGTGCCACTTTCCCTAACTCGGAGTGTGTTAAGCGCTAATGCTCATGACGTTACGTTATACGTAGACATATACCAACCAAACGGTATCTCTAGGATGTCTGCCGATGTACAAACTAAAGTATTTACTTAACTAACAAGCCAAGGAAGAATTCTTACAGCGGTTCGGGCAGAATTTTACTTTGAGAAAATATTGAGAAATCAGGAAAACTAGAGAAAAACAAAAAAGAGAAGAGAAGGAAGTAAGAGGTAGAGAGATCAAAACGAGATCTGGGAAAAGCGAATGCTTTGGACCGTTAGTCTTTCCATGCTTTCTCGAAATGCCAGGGGGGGAATAAAATAAGAAGAAGGAAAGAAAGGATTGCGGGAACGTGAAACGCGGTCTAAATATAAATCTAAATATATCCCTGTCTAGAACTCGTTCCTTCGTAACATAGAGTGACGGGTAACGCGAAAAATAAATAAATTTCGTTCTCGTTTTTTTATCTCTCCTCTACACTCATCTCTTCGCGACTGGATGGGCTCTTGCGCGAAGAGAGCCGCCTGGGATGAATACATACTACCAAGAGCACCTGCTCCTCTCGCTCTTGCTTCCTCGTTTTCTTTCTCATTCTCGCATGGCAGTGACGCGGAGCAGAGCCTCAGAATCTTTCGTGTTAATTGATAGCTGCGAAAACGGTGGTTAATTATTTATACGAATGGAGAATGTAGATCCAGGTTGGATGACAGTGAGAAAGGGATGCCGTCGGACAGAGATGGAAGGCGATACATGAAGGCCAAGTGAAAATGGGACAGGAAGATGGTATAGGATTGGTGAAGCGTAACGGGGCGATCGAACTGTTACTAACACACGACCACCCTACGTCGAATATCGTTCGACGCGCGCGCCAGGTACATCAATCCGATATCGATGCTCCTCTCGCGCCCACTAGTACCGTATATACGCTTAGGTCTCTGGCTTCTCTGTCCCTACGAATTGATCCGGACTATCATCCATCTTTTGTGGCTAATTGACCGTGCAGCAGCCGAGAGTAGCAGAGATAGAGCAGCCAACTGCTGTCCCTCTTGTCCAGGCTCATGATGTATCTCTGTCTTTCTCTAGCTCTCTCTCATTCTCTCTCGTTCTCATCTCTCCATCGTAGAGTCACCGATGAACACCCATTCAGCGGGGTGAACATTGGGTATAATGTTGCCGGCTATCGGATATTGTGGTTGATCTTCTCGGTCGCGTACGTCGCTGCGGTCCGGCTGGTCTCATCCGTCGTTAAAATACGACAGAGACCACTTATTGACAGAGATAGAGAAGCCGCGCCACTTGAAACCACGCCCAGATTTATCTACTTCGTTAAACTGTTCAAAGCGTTGAACACTTACGCTATTTTGCATGACTTACAAATCTGCCATTATCACATTATGAACCTGTCATTGTTTTATTGATGAAAATTTGAATTGTTGAATTTATTTCTGTTTGCTTACAGATGGTGCCTTGGTTAGCAAGCATAAATAACAGTGTCAAGGTCGGATGAAATTTTGGTAAGTTTCTTTACAATACTTCACAAGAACTTTATACTGTTTCCTATTCTCAGAACATTGATGAATTTCACTATAGCTCCGAATTGCAACTCGCGTTCTCAACATCATAGTCGATAGTTTGGCTGTTTTCGTTGTTCCTTGTCATCCACATGACAACGCGACAGAGGTATTTGAACGTGGGTGTTGACGTCATTTCTCCTTGAATAATGAATCTTTCGAGACAGTTGATGCCAGGTGGTGACGAGTTACCGTGGGTTAATTAATTCCATAGTCACATAAGATAGCTTCTCGCGGCCGGCATATAAACACACACACAACAGCAACAGAAGCAGGCCTCATCTTTGCATTGCAGAAGCGAGGCGAGTGTTTTATATTTAAATTTTGCGTTTGGGATCGTTCGTCAACGTCCCGTCTAGTCCACGCCTTTCGAGTGTCAGCCCAGAGCAGCGGAACGCACGAGGAGGATCTTCTTCTTCCTCCTCCTCCTGCTTCCAATGATTCTCTACGGAGCATGGACCGAGTTCTCATTCGGTTCTCCAAGCGCGTCGGCACTTTTGCTTTTTTCTCTACCATTAGCCTCTCCACAATCTCGGACTCGACTTGTCGCTTTTGCTGAAATACTACGGAGTTAAAGACTTGCCCAGATATATTCCTGGCCTGGAGGATGGTTCTCTCTTTCTCTTCCTCTCTCTCTCTCTCTTTTGCTTCCTTGTGATGACACGTTGACTCGTGATGAGTGGACTATGGGAATGTGTATACGATGCCCAAGAATCGTAGTGAGTGTTGCTACACCAAACACTCATCGTGTGCGAAGCTCTTCGTGGATTTTCCCGCGCCAACAGGAAACAGCTCAAAGATTGCAAGACACCCGGTGAAGAGGACATTACATTTCTTCTTTCTCTCTTTCGCTCTCATGCGGAGGAGCTTTAAACACGAAGGTAGAAGAACAAGTAAAGAGCAATAGTTCTCTTTGCTGAAGGCAACGCGCGAAAATGTCGTCATCTCCTGTCTACCTATATATCTCATAGACTTTTGCGTTGGTGAAACGAGGAGAGAAATTCTCCTCCCTCTTGAAATTCAAGAATTTAACTCCCATGAATCCTCGAATACTTCACTCTCGTATATTTCAACTTATATGTATATACTACGTCATATTCGTATGCATGGTACCCGAACTGAGCAAAGTCGCACGGATTATTACATATAAAATTAGCCCGTCGTTTCCGTCAGTCCTTCCTCCATCTCGGTACGTTCTTTCTCTCTCTCTCTCAGTCTTTCTACCGAGGAGATCATATCCCGCGCAGACCTGCGAGGCGAAATACATAATTACCATGAAGAAGCAATGCGTATGAATCATTCGCACGATCAGCTACCCGCCTTGAGATATATATCCTCGTGCCAGTGAAATAAACACTGACGCTATTTTCGCGCGAAGATGTAAAAGCATTTAAGCTCCTATTGCAATCGTGAATGCAACGAATGAAAAATAAAAATCATTGGACCATTCAAATTTCGTGATCACAAGTATTTATTTGCAGATTTGTTTTAAATTGTTAAATTAACAAATGAATTCGGCATTCAATCATTCACGACACAATGAAGTTCTACTGTGGACAATTAGAGCTTAAAATTATCCTCTACTTTCAGAAGTATTTATTTCTTTAACAATTAATGTTCAACCACAAAAAAAACAATTTGCTCGAATCACATAAATGAATTTGCTTCAAAAAGATATTTGAAAAAATTAATTAAATGCCGTAGCAGCGGTACATTTTCGCAGCTGTATAAATAAAATTTTATATAAATCGGGTGTCAAAAATAATTCTCTTATAATTGAAATCACTAAAAATACCATTTCAACTGATTATTCCCGGTCTTAGAATTTTTAAAATAATTTTTACCAACTCAAAACAGCAGTTTTAATTATTTAATGAAGAGTTGCTAAATATATTTCGAACTTCACGTTATATATGGAGAGAGGTCGACGTGTCATTACCTCTGCTTATCATTTATGCATCGAAACATGGATGGTGTATGTATATTGGTACAGTAGAAGTTTTGCGTCGTGTTAGAGGCGAGATAAAGCTATATCAAGAGTGGCGAGGAACAAGGATTGAGCTTCATCCTGGTAGGTAACTATTTCACTCTATCTTTCTCGTCCCTAAAGCGTCAACAAGCGCGAGGAAGCTTACCGAGAGGCTTTCTCGTTCACCGGGTCGCGTTTACACGCTTCGTTAGCCTCGAGCTAGTTATCGTAAAGCTAGTTATACTAAAATTCAAGCGTTTCTCCCTTCTCCAACTACCTTTTCGTCCCTCTTCATCCACAACGAACGTTCACGGCCGACCTTAATACCCGAACCCATTCTCCCTCTTATACACCTTTCTCTCTGTCTCTCTCCTTCCCTGGCTATCCGTAAATTAGAGATTAGCGGCGAACCGATACCACCGACGAATTAATTAATTTATCTAAGAGAAGCGCGAAGAACGGCACTGGCTTCTCTCGACGAGGGCAAAAAGTCTCATTAAAATTAGTCGGCTATTTATGTAATTAGTTGATAGTTTATCCAATATATGTATATATATATGTCGTTGGCGATGTACTGATGAGTCTCGAAACATTCTATACCTTGTACAAGTAATACTGGTAGACGGTCTTCTATCTTGTCGGTTATCAGAGTTTTAAGGGTCATACAAAGTTTGAACGAGCAGCGCATCTATCAGACGCAGTGAACAATGCATCTTTCGCAGTAAAAGTTATTCAATAATTACAACTAATTATTCTACTCATTCTGTTCTTAATCACGAACATTTTTATATAAATTATTTTCTCACCAAAATATAATATCATGCAGCGTATAAGGAACTCTTATTCATATAAATTTTCAAGAATCATTAATTCTTTATTTTTAAATCATTGAAACTCGTTATCCAACCTCATCATCACATGTTATATTCTTGTTAGCATAATTGATTGGCCATTTATCCAATGCCTTCATCTCGCGGCTGATTACAGTGTAAGTATTCTGTACAATGAGATATTTCATCTTGAAACGTAGACGGAAAAGCTTAAGCTTTAATACAAATTCGAGAAAGACAGATCCAGCTTCGACGATAATCCCGTGTTTGATGTGAAACGAGCTTAATGACCTCGTCGTGCAATTAGAGAGAAGCGGTCTTGGTTACCACTACGTATTTGTACTGTATATGTGTAAATTTATATATAGAGATATATATATATATGAACATATGTAACTATACAAGCGAAGGGGGAAATAAAAATAAATGGACGAACAGTGGAGAGAACGCGGAGAGACTCGATAGAACACGACGTATTACGAGTGTTCCACCTCGTCGAGTGTGGATCTTGCAAGTTTCCGCTTCCTTCTCTCATACCTTTCTTTTCTTATTTCTCTCTTATTCTTACCTTCTTTGCCTGTTTTTTTCTTCTCCTTTTTAGCAAGACTGTGAGTACGGCTTACTTTGGCACGAGACGGGCCGGAGTACTAATTGTAAGGTGCCGTGCACATACATGTATATACGTATACATCGTTTAAGAAGAAGGGATTTACGATGGTCGAAAGAGTGACGGACGGTAACGCCTCCTCGTGCGAAGCAATTCTCGCGTTTCAAGAATTTCGTATATCTTCTTTTTTCCGCCCCTTTTTCGTTTAGACTGACGTTTTAGTGTACCAAAAAAATATATGTGCACACTAGAACGTCTTGTTCAGAAAGAGATATGCCTTATTTCAATTATTATCATCGTGCATTTTGTTTAGAAAGATTATCGTTTTTTATTTTTTATTTTACTCATTTATCCTAACGAAATGATCATTAATAATGTAAATAAACATTCGAATAACGAGGAACAGAAATCCTCGCAATATTTTTTCTTCATTAGTTTCTTCAAGCAAAAGCTTCGCAAATTAGATGACTTCTCAGCACTTTTTTCGTCGCCAGTTTCTGGGCTCAATGGGAAATTTCCCCCATGTATGTTATTTGTGCAAATACATAGATCTATATATATAAAACAAGGATGTGACGAGATTGGTGTTCGTAGATGTTTGTCTAGGCTCTTTCGTTTGCACATGACACGTGGATCCCGTTAATAGTGTCCTCTCTTCCTGTCTCTATTTCTCTCCCGATATCTTTTGGTATCCCTTTCGTGATTGCATATCCCCGACAAAAGTAAACCATCGGTATTGGCGCCAATATATCTCTAATTTCTCCTTGGCGAACAACTGACCGTTTGCTTGTCCAGTAATCGGAGATCACCATATGCGAAACATGCGAAAGGGATCCCTTCCTGACGTGGCCTGTGGCAATGTCGAATCTCACGTTTTTCGTCCTCGTTCCAAGCTGCACATCGTATACTTCGATTGTTGACAGAAACAAAGGCGTAAAAGGGTGAATTTTTATCTTCTCAAAGAAAGGTAATACGTCCTTTTGTATCTGCGCAGTCGATGAAGAACGAGTTTTACTTCGAGGCTCTCAAACGCCACGAAAAAATACAAAGCGAAAAAACGGCAGCAGGGAAACAAGCAAAAAAAATAAAACGATGCGCGAGAAAAGAAGAAAACATAAGAATCAGAAAATCTCGAAGGGACCATCGTATATTTTGTCTGTAGAGCAGCAATAAAAGCAGGATAACAGAGGAGGAAGAAAAGGAAGAAAAGAACGTGGGAGGACTTTTGCGGGGCGTGTATATCGTTTCTTGAAAGCCTTCAAGCTTCCGTAATACGAGATCGCAAGTTGGTAGTGCGTTTTTACTTACGAGTTGTGATGTACGTGCATATATCAAGGTGTGAGTGCGAATTTGCTTTGTAATCCAAGCTTCGATACTAAAAAACTCGGGAGATTCGCCAAATTTGGTAACGCCATCGCGTACCGCGTAACGATACTATATGTATCCAAAAACACAATAATAAAAATCACAATAACACCAGTGGGAATATATAAAAAAAAAACGAGATAAGCCATTTCGATCCTGAAAGATACGATCGCGAAAAGGATTGAATTTCACCGGGCATTCTCAAACTAAAATGTATCACAGAAAGAAGCAGTTGCAGTAATATAACCATAATCGCCATAAAGATTCGAAATCTCTTTATCCGTATGATGATTATTGCATTTCGAAAATGGCTGCTTCCTGATCCAATATTCTTCGATAACATACTTTCCCCTTGATAAAAATACTTTTGAACATTCGAAGCAGTTACTCCTTAAGTAATAAACCAGAAATAATTATAGAAATCACATTGTATTCATACTCCCTATGAATCGTTGCAGCTTCTTCGGAAAACATTGGTTTATAAAAATTGATGAGCTACGCTGAAACACCGTTATTGCATATCGACTTAAAATGCAAAAAAGGTTTTGAAAAATGCACAGATTCGCTCTATTTTTTTTTTTTTATCGAGTCAATATTTTTTACCGGATTCTCATTCCCAAGTCTTTATATTTTATCTCGATGGTCTTTACTTCACAACTGATATTCTCTCTGGCATTGCGCCATGCGATGCAATTACGTGCGGAATTTGTGGCACGCCACAAGGTTTGATACTCGCGAACGGAGAGAAACGCCCGGTTGGTTATAGGAGATCCGTTACTTTCTGTTATACTGTTATGGATACTAGTATACATATGTAATAGTGATTACAGACACCTATAGCTCATATAACGTCAAAAGGGCGAATTTTCTCTCCAAAAGCATGCACCTATATGTTCTTTTGATTTTGAAGCTGCTGTGCATAGACATAAAGCATTCAAAGCATCGCTGGAAGTGTAGAAGTGAACCCTCTGCTACACCGAGTCGCCTCAGGGCTTTTCCTTTCACCCCATCGTATAGTATTGTTTCGGGTACCCCAATACCAGAGCCCGCTACAGCCCAAATTTCGCCCAGAATACCCCAAAAAGGTCTTTTCCCTCGTACAAATTAAACGCTGCCTCTCATACATCCTCTCCTCGAAATGTACACATCTCTCTATAACTCTATCGACTTCCTATAACTATACAACTATAGTTGATTTCGATAGAGTTCAGTCACTACGCGATGGTATTATTATCCGGCTCTCTTGCAATCAGTCAGATATAACTCAATTATATGTCCCTCTACGAACCGCCAATCAAGCTCAGTTTATATTCTCCATTGACTCCCGTATTCTCTACCATCGTTCTCAAGTCTATTACGAAACAAACGCAACCAGGTCACCGATAACACATCGAAAAAAAAATTGGGGCTATTCGATTATTCGTGTGAGCTATTGATTTCTAATAATTGAGAAAGGAACAAATATTTGTAGCTCCAATATCCATCGTCGATAAATCGAATTACTCAAGTTGTGTATCGTAGAATTAACTCGAAATTTACGCTTTTTAAATACTCAACGACGAAGTAACATTCCATTAAATATCTTTGAGCTGTTATTGGTTTTTGGATCACAAAGAAATCTCGAATAATCAGGAAATTCCTTGACGAAGTTGCTGCAGCTAAAAAATTATTTATAAGCAATTCACACAATTCTATAAATGATAGATCGGCAAAGAACAAAAGTTCGATTGAAGGCACGAACTAAAGTTTCCACTTCGTTTGGGTAGAAATAACTCATGGGAGGGTAGAGGGCCAGGGGGTGGTCGAGTAGACACGTCGCAGAGAAGGACGATTCTTCGTATATATGTCGAAGAGTAAGAGTAGTTGCAACAGCAGTAGTAGTAGTCGTTGGTCACAAGTGGCCATTGATATCCCGTGGGAAAAAGTTTCACTCTTCTTTCGTGTTCCTCGTCGTTGTCGACGTCGACGTCCTACTATTCTCGTTCTTCTATTCGTTTTGCTGCTACCCTTGCGTTACACTTCTCGAAGAGGAAAGAAGAAAGAGGACAAGAGAGCCCCCAGAAGGCGTTCAAGACGGTAAAGTTTGACTCGAAACTTGTGCTATTATTCAAATTGTATGTGTGCCCACGTCCGAAAGAACGTTTACGACTCTTTCTCCACCTCGTGGAAATAACCCATTGGTTATCCGTTCTAAAAAAAAGTCTGGCTAAACAGAGAGCTTTCCTGTTTTCTTGACGTATCTATTAACACTATGTTGACATGTGTTTGTATTGCAAAGACAATAAACTCATTGGTTCGTCTTAAAGAGGTTCAAACAACTGTCTAATCATTCCAACAATATTTTCCGCTGCTCGGAATGATTATTATTTTTTAATCAATAATACAAGAATATTTTGCTTCACTGTTTTCTCTTCAAGCTGCACGGATCTCTGAAATCTCATTAAAGAAACACATAAAAAATAAATATGTGTTACGTAAACGTTCACCTAACACCGTCAAATATTTTTTGCAAGCAATATTTATACGTTTCGTATTATTAATATTTTTATTACTCTGCCAGATGTAGCGTGGACTTTCGAAATCCTGAGTAGTGGAGACCATAATCCATTTATCTATCAGTACAAGACGATTTTGTCCGGCTTATAGCCATTATCCTCGGGACGAGTTTTTGCTCCCACTCAAGAATTTCAAGGACCACTTTTAACTTTTGCGAGTGATAAATAAAATTTGACTAAAGAATGAGATAATTCTAGAAACGAAGAGATCGAAGTGTCATCGCTAATCGTCAAAATTATCGATACGTTTCTCATGTAGATTTTCTGTGCGACGTTCTCCACGAGGAAATTTCTGTGTGCTATTTAAACCCACGTGAGATCAGTACAGAGTTTGATATTCAGGGATTGTTATTCTCGTTTCATGAAATGACAAGAGTGACACGTCCACTATTTCCTCTTTGGCTATTCAAGGGCTATCGAAAGCGTAACGACCAAATGAAATCTGCCACTCGGTGTCGCGTTATCTAAATGACAAGTGAAGAAGAAAAAGAAAAGAAAAATGAAAAAACAAATAATAACAAAAAAAAGGAGAATTTCACAAGAATGCAGCCAAAGGTTTCTTTGGTTGCTGCTCGTTATATGCGGAAGCCACTTTCGTATAAATCCTCTTACGAGAAGAGAGCGTGGCGAGGCAAAAGAGCCCAACGAAAAAGAATAAGAAACGGACCACGAGGCTTGATAGTTTTTCGCCAAGAGAAACGGAGGGAAAGAGTCGAGGTTGTGCCAGCCGTGTGCAGAAATGCCAAGAAGACCTAATAAGAATACCAATCGCAATAAAGTAGGATTTGCATTTGATAAGCATCGTAAAAAAGCACGACGTAAGATTATTATTATTATTGTATATTTCTATATATATCTACGACAGCTCTTTCTGTCTCGCCCGCTCATTCTCTTTTATCTATATAGTGTGATTCCTGCCTACGCAAAAGGATAAGCAAAACCGAAGGGGGAAAAAATCATATCGAGTATAATAACAGCCATGAGATATTTCGAGTTTTATTAACGGGTAGCAATCGCCTTGTTTTCTTATTCGACATAAAAACACATTACTTTATTGCGCTTCACTGTCATCTGGAAATACGTTCCTCGAAAAAGAATGTAATATTTTTTTACAAAATCGACACATCATCATGTTTTCCGATTCATTGCCAGAATTCAATTTTGAATTTCCCGCGCTGTTTCTCGACTGGACGTATGAATTACGCAGAGGTTAATAAATACGTGTTTAAAACGCTATTATTACTGAAAATGTAAAACGAATTATTTTATTAGTTATTTCAAACAATATTCATTAAATAATTAATGATTTTGATATTTCGATTAACTAATAATAATATTAACTAATAGTAATAATTTGACTATCGTCGTATTGTCACAAACGGTTAATCCCGTAAAAATGAACGAATCACGTGTCGTGAAAGCGCTTGAGATTCCCAGTATTTCGTAGATATTCCGAGACGACGCGCAAGAAAGATTTCGAAGGAACTGAATTTTACGATGGACTTACGAGCATCTCCGACGTGTCATAAAATCGATGGTGAGATAATATTGTTCGATTTAATCACAGAAATTGAATATTCATAAAATACCAATTTTTAACCCATTTACACAAAATGTAAATAAGGATTTGCTCGAATTCATCCTCTCTCACGTAACGATAACGTATTAATTGAAGAAACATTTTCATTCTATCAAATTGAAGGTATTTCTCGTCCGCAGCTTATAATTCTAATAACAACATTTCCAAGCAATTCATCAAAATTAAACATAGCCTGAAATTTTATACGGAAAAAAAAACTTCTTTAATTCAGCACTTCGTTTTTTTTTTCGTTTCTTGAAACACATTTTTTAGATTTAGAAGTGACAGGTGTATCTCGTAGCGGTAG
>JABSMR010013962.1:0-10805 GCA_018902295.1 Dusona sp. PSUC_FEM 10030013 | reverse complement strand
GGTGATAAGCACGCGGTTTGAGGTAGTCTAATTTCACTCCCGTGGAGCGTATATTATTTTTCATCACACCTGCACCGTAAAGTCAACTTTCCGAAATCGGAAGATTTCGGAACGTTGAACTTTCGGTGCAGGTGTGGTGAAAAAATTATTATAAAATTAAATTATTGAACTATTGGTGAAACAATTCATAAATAGCAAATAAAAATGAATGAATTATTGTTTAATTGCTAAAATTGCAGAAAAAATGAAGATAATTATTCACAACAGTAACGTGAATCATCAAAAATATTTGTACATAGTAAAAAACCAGTAAAAGCTCACACTTTCATTTAAAAAAACGCTCACCATAATTATTTACAATATACATTTTTTTTAGAGACAAAATTTGCAATAAATGAACTTATCCAATTCACCTTATTACTTTTGACAACATAATGACAAACGCTGACGCTGTTTGGCTTGTTATACTCCTCGATGAGCTCGTTTCTTATTTGATCAAAATCAACAATGGGAAAGAGTTTCAAATCATCGTCAATTTGTTGGTAATTTTGAGAGCATTTGTAGTTTTTTAGCCACGTCTCCAAAGAAGGATTCGGACAATAGCATTCTTCTTCGAATACAGGTCCTAAAAAAGGAGTTTATAAATAATGAATATTCTAAAAAAATGGATGATTTTAATTTCCATTTTTCATACCTTTGAAAAGAGAAGTCGGGAGATTTATATCTTCATTTTTCACTTTAACGTTTATACGAAGGTCGTAGCAAGTATTGTGAATTTTGTAACGGACGATAAAGCTACCGTCGTTGCAATCCAAAACTTGAGTCCAAATGTGGCATGCATGATTGTGTTCTGTCTGCCCTTTTATTTGTACGGAAACGACATTGTCTCCGGGAGATCTGGTTAAACTGAAATAACACGATTCATGATAAAATTACTGTCACATTGATTTTTTTGTCAACTTTTATTGAAGAAAACCAAAAAGTATTCACTTTTTTCCGCTAGAGTCGTAAAGCTGCAAAAAAAAGTATCTCGCCCGCATCGTAACCTTTTCAGCGTTTAACCCCGGACCCCACAATAACGTCCTCGTAGGATCAATTTCAACATAGCTTTTCGTAGATGCATAAATTTTGCAGCAATAACTCAAAACCAACAACACCAGTGACAACGATGACATGTTTTCGTTGTTTTTTTTCTCGGCAACAATCGAATGCAAATTCGAATACACCGGCTCGGTTTCGACGCCCCTGAGCTTCGTTCTTTTTCAAGCGTGGATTTTGCAAAATGGCGAAACTGATGCACTGATTAATCTATGTAGCAATCAAATATTTTTTCTTCCAAGTGTCTTTCATTTTGAAAATTTGCTTGCGGGAGATAAAGCTTAGCAGAGCTTTCGAACAGGGGACGCCATTCGTACCATAACCTCAAATAATCATCATAACTGTCAAAGTGACAGCCCGATAATGCAAATATGTAACGGACAATTACCGAAATTTAGGATTTTTTTTGTTTTCTTTTAAATATTGTAATAATTCAAATGGAAAAGCCATTGTGTTGTAGCTTCGAGAGAGCTAAGTATCTATGCGCGATTATACAATCGTGGGATTCGAATTTGAGATTTGAATAATGGCGCGAAGAGTCGAAACTGCGGTCACGGAAGGTTTGTGGTAAAACGGGTAAAACATTGCGGTGAAATAAGTACTTTGCCGGCATTTTACTTGCTCCAATTCGTAAACATTTTTAGATTCCTCTTGTTGTTACGTTCTAAAATTTTTTAAAATTATCCTCTTAACGGTAGCAGTGTAATTTTTTCAGTACCAACGAGAGTCATAAGACCCCAATCTAAATTTTACGATTCATAAAAATTGATAGGCTATTTTACATATGCTCGACCAATGTTTACATTGAACGCACGTGTCGTCCCGACACACTTGACCACGCACGTACCTGTATTTTTCAACATTTTTACGAGTTTTTATCGCGTAGTATAATTTAAAATAATGATTAATAATATGCCCACCATTTAAACGGGTAACAATATTTATTTAGTAAAAATCGAGTTAGTTTAAATCAAGTGCCATGGAAAGTGCGAACGAGAAAACAATGATTCCCCGAATTGACGATGAAGCATGTGAAAATTCGTTGGAATCGAAGAAAACTGAGGAGGAATGTAAATTGAAAGAAAATCATGACACAAAAGCAATCGAAAGTGAGGCGTTAAGCAAGAGACAATTGAAGAAAATCCGGAAAAAGGAAAAGTGGCTTGAGCGAAAAGGCGAAAAAAGGTTAATCGATTTAACTCGTGATTTATATAGCTTCTTCCTTCCTTCGAACTTTCATGAATTTAGACGATTCCATTAACATTTTACGCTGTTGTCACAGATTACGCGAAAGAACGAAAGCAAAGGAAAAACGTGCACACGCTCGTGCCAATAATATCGATCTCGGGCCATCGAGAAAAGCTTTGAAAAAGTGTACGATGGCAGAGAGCAGTTGCAAAGTTGCTATTACTATAGATATGTCCTTCGACGAACTCATGCAGGACAAAGACATAGCTAAATTGATCAAACAAATATTAAGGTGTTACACTCTTAACAGAAGAGCCGTCTCGCCTGTACAATTCTCCTTAACCGGCTTTAGTGGAAAATCAAAACAAGAGATGCAAAAACACAACGGATATGAACACTGGGACGTGAGTTTATTCTTATTATTTTCATATTTATGACGATCTATGAGTCGTTCGGTCTTTAAAAATCCTGCTGTGCATTTTTCTCTGACACAGTTGAGTTCTTGAGAAAAACAAAAGATAAACATTGATCTTGTTTTATCAGAGAATACAATGTCATTTTTATTTATTGGATATATCAAGCGTCTCTGAGATAAATGCGGATATGCTTTTCAGCTGTCTCTCTCGCTCTCAGGCAACTATTAGAACGCCTTAAGGAAGAACCTCGGTGAGACTGTTATATCATTGAGGCTTTAACAAATTATGATAATGCCTTGACCAAGCGTTTCTATTATCGAAAAACTGAGAAATTATTGCAGGGGCCAAAGTGCATTTTCAGTGAATAATTCAAAAACCTGGAAAACTAATTCAACTACCTGAGTATTTGTTGTTGTCAAGGGCACATTTTTAAATATAATTCTGTAAAGCCTGGTTTTTCCACCTCCCGGAAAACTTGATTTAAGGGTTAGAGGCTTGGAACCCAATGCAACACCGCCAAGTAAAATTTACCTGAAGGTGGAACGACCGGCCGTGTTATTAATAATAAAAGCATCGGTCTTATTATCCACAGATTTTTTGCAGAAATATGTTTTTCAACAATCTATTGATTTATTTTTTATTTTGTCGCTATATTTTCTAGAAAATTGAGCACTTTTCACTTCGATCAATTATTACCATTGTTGTCAAGCATTTAATTGATTGAAAGGAAATTATTTCAATTTAATGCAAAAAATTTTCTATTACATCAACGAATGGGCAAGAAATTTTTTGTTAAGGACGACCAAAGAAATATGTCAAAAAATCTACGATTGATAACAAATAAAAACGTGGACCCTCGAGTCATTTTCTCTGGGATTCTGGATTAGAAATATAGTTCGACGGTGCAGTTCTCGCAGTAATTTTCAAGTTTTTACATAATAGAAACAGTCGTCGAAAGTATTGTTACAGTTGGAAAAACTCAGACGATTTGAAAGCTCTTCCCGAAATCCCGCCTTAATTATTTACTATATTTATGCCCGTATATTTGCATCATAAAATTGTAAATAACTTTTTGTCTGAATGAAAATTGAATTTTCATTCAAACAATTGTATTTTTCTGACGGAGTTATTGAAATATGAAAAAAACGATAGTTAGGGAGTTTTTGAAATTTTGAGAATACAATACACATGCATATTTTATTGCATATTCAATTTGGCTGATATTTTTTCCCAGGTGAAATTTTATCCAGACTCGTATTTAAAAATGTACGAAGAAAAAAAGGTTGTATATCTGACAAGTGAGTCCGAAAATGTAATTGACACGTTGGAACCGGACTGCGTTTATGTTATAGGTGGCCTGGTGGATCACAACAGTCACAAAGTAATTTTTCTTCGCTTTTTCATTGAATTTTTCAAAATTGAATCGATTTTTGATTGATTGATTGAACCTTAAATTGAGTCAATATTACGGTTTGTTTTTTTTTCGCATTACTTATTTTTCATTAATTCGTCAGGGGCATTGTCACAAGTTAGCGATTCAAGAAAGAGTAGGACACGCTCGTTTACCTTTGGACAAATTTTTGAAGATGAAAGCTCGAAAAGTTTTGACAGTGGATCACGGTGAGAAAAGATTCAAAATTTCCATCATTTTAGCGATGTCTTTTAACGAATGTGTTTTTAATTGTTCATCCATTAATTGTGTGTTCAAGTATTCGAAATATTGTTGAGAGTAACGGAGGGGAAAACTTGGCAAGAGGCATTTTTGCAAGTTTTGCCAGAGAGAAAAAACGCTCAGCCTGTAATACCAACGAAGCCTCAAGCGTCGGAAGATTCGCTCGATTGTAAAAGTCCGCTAAATCACGATGACGTCAAAGTCACCGAGGAAACAATGGACAAAACAGAAATGGAGGAAGATAAAGGAGCGTGATGTATTTAACTTTTATCGGATGACAACACGACATTTGCACTATATAAATATACATATGTAATATAGTGATTTTTTGTACTTGTGCAAGATTAATATTTTCATTGCGAAACGTCAATTTTATTTTTATTATGAAGAAACGAAGAAAATCAATATAATTGATTGTTAATATTGAAAAACCGAAAATGAACTTTTTCACGGCTTCCTGTGTTTGTGAGCGAATCACACTCGCGGTCGCTAAAAATTTAGGAAATTTGGAGGGAAACAGATGTTTACATTTTTACACGGTCAAAAACTTATCGAGACAATTCTGCTAGCTCATTATTATTGTTCTTTTAATATGCTCGTATATGCATATACATATCTCTATACATAGGAAAAAATATATGTATCAATAAATAAATTGTTCTCAGGATATCGTTGACCCTGGACGTACGAATAATCGATCGTATGCATCCACGGCGAAGCCAAATATCTAGGAGCTTTAATGTACATCCTTCTTTTTTATTTAGTTCATTTATTTTAATGTAAAAATACCATTGTGAGAGGCTGTCAATTGGATCGATTGTACACATTGCCGTATTTCGTTGAAAAGTATCATGAAATTGTCTATAATTCGCCAATTTGTTCTTTTTCTTTTCAACATGTTTGAAAATCAAGAAATTAAATACACACTGTTAAGACTAGACTCGGAATAAACTTTTTATTTTCGTTTGCTTTTTAAAAATAATTGACCGATAGCGTTGTTCTTTCATTTCATAGGGAGGAAAATATGCTCGGCATCGTTCGACTATTACCACTTTGTTTTTTTATCTCTTTGTTTAGTGTTACGATATAGTCACTAATGATCAATCGACAAGGAGATGTCAGGAAAAAAAACGCTGTGTTTCCCGCGGAAATTGGATTTCCAGTTGACTTCCTCCACAAGCAAAATAATACGAAATATATTATATGTATATTTCTCTCTCTCTCTCTCTCTTTCTCTCGCTCGCTCTCGTAACAATTCGCACGGTCTGCATTGAAATTTGAATTCATGATCAACAAGCGTTACGTTCAATCTAACAACTAAAATGACACAGCTACAAAAATCGCAATAGAAACAATATCTGGAAGAAGTTTTTCCTTTTACCATCGTTCATTGATTTTTGGCGATTCCTATCGTCACCGAAATAAATCCATAAATATAAAATCGAAAAAAAAAAAAACTCTTTTTACAACGTACGGATAATTAGTATTGTTTGTGAAATGTCTGGTTAGCAAAAAAAAGTCAATTGTAGAAAATAAATCAGACGGGTTGTCGATATTGTGAAAAACAGAAAAATAATTGCTTTCCACTAATAAATGTAACAATTCACGTGTCGCTCAATAATTCATCGTGCCCTATGCACTTTCGAAAAAGAAATTAAATTTCAATTTAAAAAAATGTGTACGAACTGGTAACAGTAAAAATCGCAAAGAAAAATCTTTGAATGAAACAAAATGTTTCACGCGTGGCACTGAATTTACAAACGTTTCTCTCCGTTCACTTGATTGTATTATTTACACGGCCTATGGATCGTAGGGGTTCTCACGTTTCAACAGCGTTACATATCGTGTTCCCCGTAAATGTGTAATTGAGTTACCTTTTAAAATCTCGAGACATCACGGTTTCTGTTTTCATTCTCAAAGGAAAATTGATATGCCACTATTGATATAAACATACAAGAAGTTCTAGTTGAAATGGTCGATAATTTCAAACTAAGCGCGAAACTGAAATTTTAGGCAAAAAGGCGTTTGTAAACTTGACAACCTCTGACGAGTTATCAATTATTTAAGTTCACAAATCCGCTTACTTTCACTGCGCATGTCATCAAAACGGTTAAAGATAGAGCAAAAATGTATAGGACCAATCTTGGAGAGAATTGAATTTCCTACAAAAAAGTTCGTCTCGACCGTGTTCTATCTTCAATAGTTTAGTCCTGAAAGCGGATCGATATAAAAATCATTAAAATGTTCGACTTTAACTCTCGCCAGGTTGTCGATCAAACTCCTCTCAGGACTAAACTACTGAAGATAGAAAAATGCTGTGTGAAACTTTTTTGTAGACAATTTCATGCTCTACAAAGTTGGTCCAATGCATTTTTCGTCTATCACCATCCGTTTAACCAGTGGCCGTGATTTACATTAAAAAAAACGGTTCTAGACTTTTCGACTCAAAATTCGCTTCTGAATTTGAACTTACGTTATTACAGACCATTCAACTTGCGACATTCCGTATTTATATCGCGAATGAATTGATCGTCACCGGATTTCTGATTTGTTGATATCTCATGTGTCTCTTTTCATAATTTCTGTGTAACTATTAATATAATAATAAAACTTTCTGTCGGCCCGGCGGTGGCACAAAGTAAAAATAAAAATTGGGGAAGCAATATATATATACATATGTCTTCTCAGACGTCATCCAAATTAGCGATTTCCCGACTGTCGATTATTTCGAATTCGCTGTCGCTCTCGTCGTCACTGTGACTCGGCAATTTTCTCGATACCGGCTTGAGATCTGCCTCCTCGTCGGACGATGAGCCCGGCTCGAAATGCTCGCTCTGTATTTTAATCGAATCCACGTCATTCTCTCCGGCGCTTAATTCAAGTTCCGATACGTCCAGACCGTCTGTACTGCCGTCTTCGTGAGATGGCATTTTAAGTCCAACAAGCTCGTCCTCGTTTAAAGGATCTGGAAAATAACAGTTCATTAGATATTCACATTACCGAGTATCGGAAACTTGATTTCAATTTTTTTTCGAGATAATTTCTGTTCGTGTTCAAAACAAAGCCCACATTAGTCATGAGAAATTAGAATCGTAATCGGAAACTGCTCAAATGCAACTCCGAATTCAAAAAAAATGTCCACAATTGCGGTTCATGAATTATTCGAATATTCAGGGCTGTCATTTTTTTTTCAAAAATTGATATATTGGGATAAACCATGAGTTATTTTTTTCATTTTTCTGTGACTTTTCTAGAGGTTTTCGTAATTTTCTAACGAAAATTCATGTGGAATAAAAAAACTGCCAATTGTTCAGAGTCCTGGACCAAATTACATCAAAATAACCGAAATAACGTTTGAAAAACAACATTTTTTCGACATTCTAATCACTTCATAAAAATGGCTGTAACTTTTTTGTATTGGGATTGTAACTTCAGCTACTTCTCGTCGTATTCAAGGGCATGGATCAGTCGGTTCCTCACCACCGTGAGTGTGAGAGAGATAGCTGCAAATTTCGAAAGTCATATTTTTCCCACCGTTCGTCCGATCGGAATAAAAAAAGTCTTAGCCCATGTTTGCCATTTTCCTGCGTGGGCTAAGACTTTTTTTATTCCGATCGATCAAGCCGTGTCGAATATTTTCACTTTCGAAAATGCGAAGCGAGCGGGACGACCGATGCATACCCTTAAATCCTCCCTTTAAACTGGCGAATTTTTAAGGACGACCATTGATTTCTCAAAATTTTCAGTACACATCCAAATATGTGTTTAATATATAAATGAATAAATTGTGACAAAAGTAAAATTTCAATTGAAATCCTTCACGAGATGGAATGTTGCGAATTTGAAGTTTAAAAAACAGGTAAAATTTTTTGAGGAATAAAACATTGTTTTACAAGAATATATTTCATTGTTTTTTAAAAAATATTTTACCAATTTGGTTTTCCGTTACTGCACCATGAGGAGTGGGAGAATGTTCTCCTGTTTCACCCGCCCGTTGCAATACCTCGAGGTTGTCCTCCGTCGCAGCTGGCAAAAATTCTTCTATTTCGTTGTCCCATTCGACCGTGTATTCGTGGCACAACTCTGCATTTTTAAAATTCCATTAATAAAATTTATAAAATACACGTGTCACATTTTATTCAGAATGAAGGAAACATTGGGAAATTACCTTTTGGAGAAAAAATCTTGCAAGGTACTCTCAAGATGAGAGCTGGTCCAATCAGTAATGACATACATATTATATATGTAAGCAGAACACCGTTAATTGTACTTCCTATCAGCCAGAGGACTAGTGAAAAAGTGCAAACTGCTGCGCAAAACTAGAAATAAAAAAAAAAACATATTTTTCCGAAAGTAAGCCCTACAATGGGATCGACCCCAATCTTCTCTTTTACGTAGAATGTTCCTCGAATTTGATAATAAAGTTTAATTATACACGAATTTCTTCGTTTTTTAATAACAAAGAGAATGGTGTATGATAAAGTCACATTTGGTGCAGATTTGATGATGAAAACTCTATGGAACAAAAAAGTTTCAAAAAAATAGATAAAAGGAGTTTTTTTACTAAAAAAATTGGGGTCGTTTTCGTCCCCGTTGTAGGAGACTAGGGTTAATGATTGTAGTGAAACTATTGATCGATCCAAACAAATTTCAACCTTAATTTAATTTCATAATTTAAATTTCATTTTAATTATTTAATTTGTAACTAATAATTTTCATTAAATTACATTTTTAATATTTTTTTTCACTCGATAATCATAATTTGGACAATTGAGGGTGAATATTTGTTTAGTAATTCTAAATCGTTTTTGTAAATTTAATTATTCAATGACAAATGTTTATTTTTACCAGTCCTGGTTGATTCGTTCGTAAAAGCTTCAAAGTTTCAAGGCCGCATTTGGCCTTACGCACGATTCTGGTAATCCGTTCAACCTTTGGTTGCGATCTGCAAAGATTATTAAAATATTAGGATTTTAAAGAAGTTGCGATATTTTATCTCTGATAAATGATAAAAAGGTGATAAAGCAAATAAGCAATTAATCATTAATACGACCCGTCCCATTTTGATTTACAAAATTATTTGAAAAAAAAAATCGTAGACTGCGATCATGAGAACAAGGTTATAATATTGGCTAATCAAATATTTGAGAAAAATAAAATTAAAGAAAAAACATAGGGCTAAATTTAGCTTACACCGTCGTGTCTGGAGGTTTGGTGTTTCTCTGAATTTGAGCTTCGAGAGTGCTGTAACCGAGAACCGCGAAAAGCGCAGCACTGCTGGCCGCCGCAAAGCCACGGACCTCCAAAACAACAATACTCCTGAAATGTTCGTTTCTTTTTAAATGACAGTTCCGTTAATCTGTTAAAGAATTTTTCAAGTTTCACATCGATTTAAAGATTTTATATTGAGTCATATTGGGCTCGCATTGAATAACGTACAAAAATGTATCTTAAATTTAATATTGTATTAAACTATAATTAACCTGAAGTCCGTAAAGTTTTTGTTCATGTTCAAGTTTGTATCGTTGGAATGCAACGAAATTCTTCATTTTTGTAGAGCCCGAAATTTAAATACAGTGCTACGATAATTCATATTCGGTAATCTTTTTTCCGGACCTGGAAACTAAATTGAAAGAGAAAAAAAAAATGAGAACTGTTTCAAAAATTAAAAAAATAATCAATACAAAAAAATATTTTTCGTTGTGTTCCAACGATGCAACCACCTTCAATACCTATAGACTTTTTTGGCATCTCAAATATGCGAACCTCGGTCATTTATTTCTATCGGAATGTTAAACGCACGTAATCGTAGGTTTTTTTTTAAATTCATCATATGTCAGCGCATACCTTCTATTAAGGTGATCTATCAGTTGTGAGAGTGCGAGAGAGATAACCAAGAAGCAAATACACGTTTTTCTCGAACATCCTTGATGTTTCGAGAAAAATCAAAGTTACACCTTCTTTTCTGACAGGAAGAGAACAACGTGTAAGTTATATTTTTCTTGAAATATCAAACCTTTCCGAAAAAAACGTGCAGTAAGATTTTTACCGATCGAATTACTGAAAGATCATCTTAAGAGTCGACGGAAAGAAATTTGCCAAATGATATATTTAAATGTGTACCTTGTATTGCGCCGGGTATTTTCCAGGGAACAACGGTTGAAAATGCCCCAGTGACCTTTACGGAATTGGGGTTAAAAAATCGGTTTATCTAACATTCGATGTAATGATGTAATGATGTAAAACGATTGCACAAAATGATTAACCGCCGATTGAATTTCCATCTAAACTTTAATTGAAAGTTGATTTATCGTTAAATTGAATTTAAGGCTATAAAATGAATGAATATTCGTTGTGAATTGAATTTTGTTGAAAATTAAATAAATCTCTAATTAAATGCGAATTTAATTGGAATAGAAAAAAAAAAACTT
>JABSMR010013951.1:0-10807 GCA_018902295.1 Dusona sp. PSUC_FEM 10030013 | reverse complement strand
ATATATATATATATTTCTTTTTTTCTACTTTCTTCGGATCCATAGCGCGCGGGGCATTAACATTTCACGGGGGATTTTGTAGTTTTCTCACACGGGGAGGGCAGTCTCGAGCCGTGTTACGCACACGCATGCTCGACTACGCGATCAAAAGTAGTTCTTTCTTCTCTCTTCCCCCCACTCTCATCGCAAACATCGCTTTATTTTCTCCGCGCTCCCCTCGACGACGCCACCAATACACAACATCCTTGCACTCCACCACGCGCGACGCGACGCTAACGCCACGGTTTCCGACCATTCAACGCGTTACGGCCTTTTTCTCATTTTCTCAACTTCAGACCCGTAGTACTCAATTTTGTCGCCCCGTTCTTAAATTTTTTTTTTTCTTTCGCCGTTGTGCCCTTTTTTTGCTGATTTAAAAACTCGCGCTTTGACGTATTTATTTTTGAATTAAAGATTATTTAAACGAATGCTTTTCATTCGTACTTAAGCATTCTTTTACACACTTTTGTTTTTTTTTTAAGTTTTCTTTCGTATTTCATTGTTACGAACGCTCATCCCTCGTGATGTAATTTTGACGTTTACACGTATATATGTATATGCTTGCAGTATTGATAAGCCTACCGCCGGGCACCCACAATAATACGTTTTACTATCGAACTATCGACAATCGACGATTGTACGTTTTAACCCGCGTCTTTCTCTCTCGCGCTTCGAACCTTCTCCGTTTACCGTAAGACACGGAAGGACTATTTGCCAGTCCCCTCCACCTCCGAAGATTCGTTTTCTACCGTACGTATCATTAAATCTCTCTGTAGTACACGGTCCAAAGCAAAAAATGTTTACGTTTCATTCACTCGCATACTTTTTCTTCTTCTTGTAAACAATACAGCAGCGGCAAAAATTGGTAGCGCGTTGATCTATCGTCACGTGTACGAACCACGTACATACGCTTTTTCCATCTCCCTCTCTCACTCTCTTTCTTTCGTTCTCCCTCCCTCCCTCCTTCTCTCTCTCTCTCGACAACACCCAATAAAACGTGCAACACTGTGAATTTTATTATTTTGTAAATGCTCTTTATTTTTCAATATGGCCGAATTTGGACAAATATTACATAAAAATCTTCGACAAAATTTTCCTTGTCGTCTCTAAATATTATATTTTTTCGTATTTATTTACTTTTGTAGACTGCGATTCATTTTTATTCATATTTTTAAATCCGATTGTGAATATTATCCTGTTCTTCTGTAAATAACGCTTTATGTCAACACCTTTCAGTACGTTGAATAAACAAATACTTCTCAATCAAAATAATTTATAGTTTTCAATGTTTGCTCATAAAATTTTTGGATTTTTCTCCATCGTAAAATTGTCCAGTATTAGAAACAGTGGAAATATTTGAATGACTAATGAGCTCGTAATTTTACCAAATTACCCTCGTATTTATTTCGTGTCATTCGAATTTTTTATCATACCACACAAACATTGTTATATCGTATATTAATACAAACGTACTTGCTGAAAGTTATAGCAAAGTTATTGACGGGCAGAGGTTCAAACATGAATTAACATGTAATCGAAAATTAGAATATTTATAAATATCTGTTTTAAAGCTGTCGACAAAAAAAACTCGGATTAATAAGTGGCTTTGTGTGAAATTTACGATTGGAGGTTATGTCGTTCAAACGTCGTTAAATACTTGGTAACATAAGTAACAAAAAATATTCAAAAATTAAAATACGACCGAAAAGTTGATAATAAAAAGTTTTAGCAAATGAAAAATTCACATTTTCAGTAAAATAATTGAAAATTAGCAATCATCCGGTCTTGAAATATTCAATTTTTCAATTTCGATACCCGAGTTTTCAAAAATGTAAAACAAAAAAAATTAAATTTTTCTCGTTTCATTGAACAGGAATATAGGATGTCTTGGATACGAGAAAATACGTTAAGTATTTTGCAGCAATTGGCTGTAAAAATAGTAAGAAGCGGCAGAGTTCCGAAACATGTAGCATTTATCATGGATGGAAATAGGCGTTATGCTAACAAGTTGCATGTCGAAGGTCTCGAAGGTCACAACAAAGGGTAAACACCTTTAGGAAAAAAAAAAAAAAACAAACAAAAGAAATTAAATTGAAAGATATAGTTTTTTGATTGTACTTTTCTTACTTTAGATTTGAGAAACTAGCAGAAACCCTCCAATGGTGTTTAGACCTTGGTATAAGAGAAGTGACCATGTATGCGTTTAGCATAGAAAATTTCAAACGCAGTAAAGAAGAAGTAGACGGCCTTATGGATCTTGCAAAAGAGAAATTCCAGAGGCTTCTTGACGAGAGGTAAATATTTCTCAAAATCAATTTTGCAATCATATATTTTCATATCGTAACATTAAAATTTTTTTTACTTTTTAGGGACAAACTTATGGAGCGAGGAGTTCGTATACGTATTATAGGAAATATATCAATGATTCCGGAAGATGTTAGAAAAGTTATGGCCGAAGCAATGCTTATTACAAAGGATAACGACAAAGCACTGCTCAACATAGCCTTTGCGTACACTTGTGAGCAATTCCCAACTTACATAATCACTAATGCATTGACGCTTATGGTACGGACTTGTGTATTTCGAACGTTCCGTAAATCCGTGAATCATTTTTCAGCTATAAATATGAATAGAAACAGTTTTGTCGATGTTAATTGTACATGATTCGAAAGTATATACTCCGAGAAACCTGTTCATGGAGAACTTATTCATTTGGAAGGTACAACGTCACAATGCGGTATAACGTCAAAATTTTCAACTAGGCTCATATAAATTTTTCTATGCGGTACAAGCCATTCGTACATGAAAAACTGGGTATGATTCTAAAGTAGAGGTTCATCGTGGCAAAAAAAAATCATTGCACCTTCCTGCATCGCCAAAAGTTGAAAAACTTTGTCCATGGGTGGCGCTAAAATAAACTTTTGAAAAGTATTGGGGTCGTAACCATAGTCTAACTCACTACGGGACATGTAAAATTTTATTGGTATATCGATAAAGATTTTTTCAATTGGGTAAGGAAAGCCGAAATGCAACGAGTTCAAAGTGCTGCAGCCTCAAAGACGCTGGGTTCACGCGTGACCTCAGCGTCTTTGTCTCTTCGTAAGGGTTAATTGAATATCTCAATTTTCTTTTGGCTTCAGCCAGCGACGAAGTCACCGAAGCGATAAAAGCGGTGGTGAATGGCGTTAGAAACAACGAAATCACACCTGAGGATATTACCGAAGATCTCATCTCCAAAAGTCTCTACACCTATGACTCACCCGAGCCCGATCTTTTGATTCGCAGCTCAGGAGAAGTCAGATTTAGCGATTTTCTACTTTGGCAAGTGAGTGTGCCACTCAACAATTTTTATTTACTTTTTCCTTATTGTCGAACTAAGGGAATTAGTCTATGGAAAAAAATTTAGAGTCGTAATGATTTAACGTACTTTTACGTTTTAAATAAGTCGCTTTAAAAAATAATTACCAAATTTTTCGGGCAAGGTCAGTTTTCTAGTTATAAGTTTTATTTTTCCAATTCATTAATGCGTGCAATTCCAACGATGATGGTTTTCAGATAAGCTACTCTTGTGTATACTTCGCAGAAGCTTTATGGCCGGAATTCAGTATATGGGATTTACTAGGAGCGATATTTTACTATCAAAGGAAATATTCGAGTTTGCAAACGACTAAAAATGTGAAAAGTTCGAAACCCGGGTTGTACGATAATCGCGTAGCTTCTTACGTTAACAGATTGCAAAGGGAAAGACATGAAATGTTGGGCAGTATATGTTCTCCTCGGGTGCAATCGTAATGGACTTTATATGTAAAATAATAAATAGAGAAAAAGCCAAAAACGGAAAAAATTGAAAATTGAAGAGAAAAAAATATATTTTTTCGATACAGCCGCTTGTTTCTTATCGGTCTCAAACTGTGTACTTTGTATATTCTTCCGTTATTATCTTCCGACTGATTTGAACGAGGGCAGCTGATAACAATTAAAAAGCACGAAGAACGGCTATGTGAAAAAAATCAATCGAGCTGACTCGATTAAAGTTTTTTTTTTCGTCTTTTGTGCGCGTACAAATATTATCTCCGGAATATGCTTCTAGACAATTTATTTATTGTTTCGGAACAGTATATGTATTTACAACTTTTTAAATCTTTAATAAACAATCACCAAAACAGTAGGAATTACATTTTTATATATTATATAACGTCACTTTATTTTATAGTCAAATACTTTTTTTTTCCTAAACCAATCATTTTATTATCATAGATACGAAATGATAATGACAATTTGGGTACCAAAAAATGATCATGTAATGCTGAAGAAAACTCAATATTTTCAGAAAAATAATTGTTCGGCAAATTATTTGATAGAAATGCAGGTAGAAATAGACGATTAAATACCGATTAAGATATTTGATTAAGACTTTATTTTATAATAAAAATGATACACAATTGTCGCGTACGACCATATCGCGGATCGATTCATAAACGAATGAATAAATGAGACGAATAACGAAATCAACGAGAACAAAAGATATTTTGAAAGGCGATCGTGATGATGAACCACGAATATATTCAGGCGTAGTTTAAGGGGCGCGAAATGCTTGAATTCTAACATTATTGTTCGCTGATTCTAATCAATATTACCATTATCTTCATATTCTACCATTTTTAATCGAAACGTCAATATTATTCGCTTCTTTGCGTGGTATATTTTTTTTATACCAAGCACACATTATTTTTTATTTTGGGCAAGTTGCCATGAGTCCAGGCACATTCGTGTATATGTTAAAATTATGCAATATACCTTCATAGCCAAAATTATCCAATTCGGATAAATCGAAATATTTACAATCCTCCCCATTTGTTTTCTCGTATAAATACGTCGATAGTCAATATATTAAAATTCGGATTTTTAGTTTTTCTATATTATCCTACGTCTCAAAAAAACTCATCAAGTTAATAAAAAATAAAAAAAAAATAAAAACAATTCCCTACGGGAAACTCTATCGATGCACCGTGCTCGATTCTCCATAATCTGGTGATATAAAATAGTCAACGTGAAAATATGCTCCAAACATAAGAAAAAGAAAAGAAAAAACAAAAAACTTTTCGTTACTTTGAAAAAAACACTCCTTAGTTTTTTCAATCTGTTAATAGTCAGTTTATGAAAGTGACTTGCAGTAATCGTAACTGCATATATTCATTTTACGGTCGCGTGGAAAATTTCTGCATAAGTAAATTTTTTTTTGCAACACTTACGAGAACATTTGTACTACTAGAAAATTGTAAATTTTCAAAATATCGAGTTCATCTACGTCAAGATAAATTGTTTGCCAATCTAAGAACGTCATTGTACATATTCAAGATTGTATGATTGATTAATCGGTCGTCTGGCTGCAGGCTGCCGTTGTCGAGCTAAAAAAGAATGTCCCTGACTGGAGCTCAAAGCGGACAGATGTTGATCGACGGCTTCACGATGACATGTGAATCCCAAGTTGTAAAAAGCGGAAGTCATCATTTTCTCCTCCATCTCGCGCAACGATTTGGCTTCTTTCATGGATCGTTCCATGTCCTCGATGATCTTACGCTTTTCCATCAGTTGACTACGCAGTTGAGCAATTTCAGACGGCGAAGAGTTGCTGTGTTTAGGATCCAAACTTCTGATGACGCTTTTCGCTTTGTCGATATATTTTCTGTAGCGTTCATCGAGCGCGTTGCACTCGAGTTCTTTGCGATTTAAATTCTCCTGTAGACCAAACACTTTTTGTTTCTGCCCCTGTAGAGAATTTTCGCGTTCTTCAATTTGCGCAATTAATTGTTCCCGTTCGACATTGGACTTCTTCAATTCCTCATGAAGATTGTCGATTTTTTGTTGCAGAGAAATCGTACTTTCGGTTTTAGTCTCGCTCCTCGGGTTGTTCTGAGCAAATTCTTCCAATTTGTTCTCAAGCTCGATAATACGTTGATTCGCATTACGATTTTGTTCTCTCAAGGTGTTCAAACGTTCCTCCGAGTCTTCGAGAAGTGCTTGCACGGTGGGCAACTTATCGTCGCTTCCGCTCTGATTGAGCTTCAACATTTTGATCTCGTGCTGAAGCAACAACATTTTCTCTTTCAATTGATGCGGTATGAAATCAACTGCGCTGGGATCATCGGAGCTGCCTGGGATTGCCAGCGTTTCAATGTCTCGAGCTTGCGTACATCTCAATTCCTCGTTAGTTTCGCGCAAAGCGTCTCTCTCCATAACTACTCGGTCCCTTTCGCGCTGCAGTGAACTTAATTTAGCTTCCATTTTCTTAGCTTCGAACTCCAGTTTGTCGCACTTATTGCTCGATTCGTCGAGCTTTCGATGGCACTCCGCCAATTGTTGCTTGCACAACTCCAAATGATTTCTCACGAGAGCCGCTCTCTTAGACTCTTCCTCAGAAGTGATACGCGACTCCATATACTCCATATTTTTTTCCTCCAGAATCTTGACTTGCCTCCGGAGGTCGCTCAAGTCTTCCATCTTTTTTTTATAAGATTCTATGGTAGCTTCGTATTTAACGGCTCGATCGGCGGTCTCCCTCAAAGCGTCTATTTCGTCCTTGAGATTATTAGCTTCGTCAGCGTTTTTCTGCAATTCCTCGTGTTTAGAGTGCAATTCTAGGATTTCTTTTTCCATCAGTTCGACCTTGAGCCTGTAATCGTCGCGCGATGTTTCAATCTTAAAAATCTCGTCCTTGAGATCCTCCACTTGTTTTCTCAGCGCTGAATAAACAACGCTCGAGCCGCTCTCGTCGTTGCAGTCCAATTCGTCAAGACGCTGTTGCAATTTTTTGTTCTCCGCCATTAGCGCCGCTTTCTCCTCTTGCAAAAGAGACAACTGTTGGTCCAACTCGTGACAACGTTGACCCAATTGATCCTTCAAGTCAACGGCGCTCTGCAACTCTGCCAATAATCTCTGCTGCGCTCCGTCACTTCCATCCGTTCCATCCAGATTCAAACTTCCGCCGAGACTCAACTTTGGTCCGTGCATGCTGTCCTCCAATTCTTGTATGCTCTGCATTATAGCACGTTGAACAGATTCTTCCATGCTCATTATTAGCGTTATGTAGTGTTGTTTTCTATCGCAATTGATGGCGCAACCCAAAACAAGCTGCAACAAACAACGCAGTTCGTCGGTGTCGCAGTTTTCTCCAATTTTGGCGGCGTC
The DNA here is from genome assembly GCA_018902295.1 of Dusona sp. PSUC_FEM 10030013. Lineage (NCBI taxonomy): Eukaryota > Metazoa > Arthropoda > Insecta > Hymenoptera > Ichneumonidae > Dusona > Dusona sp. PSUC_FEM 10030013. The sequence goes on along the minus strand of JABSMR010013951.1, from coordinate 3,580 downwards.
CGGTTTGGCGTAACCGGACAAAGGCTGATTCAAACATTCCACGTAATATTCCATAACAGCCTCGATGATTTTCTTCAAATTACTCATCTTCAAACGCCAATTTGTACCAACGTCAATTTTGATCTTCGAACGCCAGGCCGCGGTGAACCATTCCGGAGCAATTTGGGCCAAAGCTTCTGCGATCGCTGCACCATCGCTTATATCCTCGATCGTTGTGTGTCGCGCTTCCAACTCGAACGTGTCCAACCACTTTATCAAACTATTCACTCGCTGGTCACTCATGTTTTTTTTTTTTCTAATACTTTTTGAGGTTATACACGACACGGAGTCTTGTGACAATCTGGAGTACGCTCGGGCGCTGTCAACATGAGTCACCCACTTATTTTCTTTCACATTCGCCTCGTTTTTGATGGAAACAGAAGAAGTTAATACGTTTGTTCTCCACGAGAATGCTCGAACCACGATATTCGGAGCACGGTATTTTTATACATAAGTAAATAGAGCGTTACGAATACAAATTAGGGGAATTATTTTTTTTTTCAACCTGCTTCGTATCTGCAGATAAGACAGCTCGTCTCGTAGTTTGTTGTGAATTTTACTCTATTTACGTGGCGCTCGCGTAGTTCTCTTTCACAAAAGTTGACCAATCAAAACATCGTTGCTAGTAGACGATTTCTGGTGAACTAGCTACGAGAGGGAATTCTTATTTGTTTATTTTGTTCGTTATTCTTCATAATAAAAAATTGAAAAAGAAACTTTTTCGTCGCGCTCACAATTAATTTAATTGAGGTCCAAAAATTAGAGCTACAAAATTGATGTAAATAAATCATCCAATTTCAATACTTCCCGCTGCTATTTACGCAGAGCTACCAATTTTTGTAGTTGCAAAATTTGATTATGACACTAGTAACTAATTTTTCTATACAAAGCCTTTTGCACGGGTGTGTATATGTGTTTTGAGTTTTCCGAGCTTTCGAAAGACGAAGCACAAATGCCATCTGTCTACAGTGTCTACTTGGGTAGTCGTGAAAATGTCAGTCAATCGATCGTCTACCGGCGAGAAAATTGATTCTGTTGTTTTTTTTAAACACGAGATTTTGTCACGTGATTAAGATAATTGTACGATTATAGAAACGTGTGGTATAATATTCACTATATTTGTCATCGAGGTGAGTGACGCATTACAACAACAATCACGATTGTTAAGACGCATTGTTAAGACTTTTCTTTTCTTTTTCTCCTTATTGCTTTCCCATCTGACTTCTGTCAAAAATTAAGCTTTGCGGTGACGTTTTCACACGATACAAAGTTAACAATAATGCGGCTTTTCCTGCCATATCTAATTTATACTGTTTTGTTAACGGTCTCTTCGTGTTTACATCTATATTTATATACACATATACAAATCGATTCGTTTGTATTTTGCATAATATTTATGTTTCCACGACCTTCAATTTTACCCAGTTTTAGAAATATCTCCATTGTTTTTCATAATTTCCATAAATCTCCCTCACTGCCAAAGCCAATATTGATTAACTTTTCTGTCTCGATATTATATTTTCTTTTTTTTACTTTCGTGTAGAACCATCAATTTTTTTTTTTATAACCTCAAGATTTTGTCTTCATTTTGCTCTTGATTAATAAATGACATTCGAATTTCATAATAACAATCGATTGTAATTTATGATATTGTAAATATCGAATTATTCGTTCAATTTAAATGATATCTAATTGTGTTATTAAAAAACGATTTTTGTGAAAATCATCACGGATTTTTTCAATACGCACGAATGTTTTTAACACAAGAAAATTAACGGTGATAATTTTTTTACCGAATTACTAAGTATTTCAATTGTAACATTTGTTTTGCAATAAACTTGGATTATTTTTCAGATATAAAGAAAAATGAGTGACGTCAGACTCTTGATACAGGAGGAAGGACGTACGGCTCGCAATTTAGTGGTTTTTAATGTCCCAGTTGGTACTAACAATGTGGAGCGAATAACACGAAAACCGCCGAGCATACCTAGAGTAGCAAGAATTGCCTCAATAAAAAGGTCAATGAAAAATTCATCAAGAGTGAGGTCAGCTTCTACAGGACGCGACAAAAAATCTGGTACAAAAATTCATCAAATCTGGTTCAATAATGAAAAATCAAATCGGGTATAAAAATGTTCAAGAAAATGTTATCGATGTGACGTTTTTTTTTCAAATATCCAATTTGTAATATCCATCTTTTCATTGATTTTTGCTTGTTCATTACTGCGATTCTGAAATAGAGTTTATAAACCTCTATTTCTCTCTCATTAGTGAAATAGCTATTTGATTTATTAAAGAGACATATGCATCTAGAATTGGTAAAAATGGCATTGAAAAATTTGTTGAATGGAAAACTTTTGGTGGATTTTTCGTGGTGAAATACATACATTTTGAGATATATTTCTAATTAAAAATTTGCAACCGGTGGTACACCGCGACTACCGTTTGAAACACCGGTATGAAAAGAATTTCCACTCGAAACAATTCGAAAGATTCGTTTTTAATTTTTTATGACCGTCATATACACAAATATCTATTGAAACAAAGCATGCCACGGCTGAGACTTAATTATGTTGGAATTTGAGTCAGTGACCTATTTTTATTTGTGTATGTTTATGCAGGTGAGAATGATTCGGTATACCCAATGAACAAGCGATTCCAAGCGAGAATTAGGAAATAATGATAATAAGGTAGCCTCTACCTCATACACATACATTCCGGTGCGCTGTGTATGTCTCGTGTCCAAGTGCTCACTATTGTCACCATAAGCTGAGAATAGAAGAGAATAAAAGATTTGTTTTAACGATTGTGTTTACTAAGGATATTTATATTGTTACTTATATTTCAGACACAATAGTCCAAAGTACGCGGAGAGATGTGCTCTGCATAAGAAGGATTTATTTAATGTTATAAGAAAACTTAATTGTAATTTGTGGAATGAGCTTTTCCAAGAATCCTTGTGCGATAGCTAGCACAATGTTACGAGACACACGAGAATTTTGTCTTAAATTAAGGCGAGGAATGAGCTCGTCCAAGGATTGCCAAGACACATCGTATTTAAAACTAAGAGTGGGATGGGTTTTCTCAAGGATAGCAGCGTGATATTCAGCACTATGCTAATAGACAGACGTTTTGTGTTATTGGTAGAAAATTAGGATAACGAACAAGGTCCGGAGGTTTGGAATCGCCGGCTTTTATACTTTTCCGAGGCGTCTGGTTTCGGCCTGGGGCCCGTTGGGAGGGAATTTCTCCACAACGATTGTTGCTGTACAGCGTACCGTTACATCTAGGATTAGCGTAACTGGTCTACGATTTTTTAAAAATATTTTTAGTTTCTTTTTGATTACGACAGAAAAGCTACAAATTTTACTTCACAAATTATTTTATGTTTTTTGATAAATTCGTCATTGAACCACGAAAAATCTTCATCCAATTACGGCAATAGTTTTCGAGAAAGTTATTTTTGATTTATTCTCGGAGACCCTTATAGGTGTCTCCTTAATATAATTAAAATAAAAAAACTTAATTTAATATAATAAAA